>PVIY010039037.1:0-23418 GCA_004026745.1 Myrmecophaga tridactyla
TTGAAGATGCACAAGATTGAAAGGGGTTGTATAGGCCTACGTGTTACAATACAAGTATGAATTAGTTCTTACAAGAATTACTTCAAAGATATGATTCTTGTACAAAGAGTATTTAACTCCAGGGTACAGGGGGAAAACTGCTATTGCATGCTATAAGCTATGTTTAAAAGGAAACCATCAGTACTACCACAGCAAAAGGAGAGGTAAAGAATGGGGTGAGGGACAAGAATTAAGAGGAGATTTAGATTTTCTATTTGGTGAGGGTGTGTTTATTGGTTTTCTTTCTCTTGGGAACAATGAAATTATTTAAAATTGAGAATGTTGGTGGACTGTGGACTTTGGGCTCTATACATGATGCCCAATGAATGCAGGTAGCTGAAGGATACACTGATGGAGAAGTGGATTGACAAACAATGGTGTATACTTATGAATGAAGGTTGTGGGGCTACAAAAAGGAACAAGTCCTGAGGCATGCAACGATGTGAATGAACATGTGGGACATGGTGAGACAAAATAAGCCAGAAACAAAAGAACAAGAATGGTATGGTCACCTTTAGAAAACGCCTATAAGAAAACAGGGGCCTAGACTGTAGGCTTTTAGAGCAGACACATTAAGTCTGGAATGATGATTATTATTTCTGGATTTCGAGAGGCTGTTTTATATATATATATAATCTGATATTTAGAGATAAGAATGAAGCCAAACAGGTTGGGGTTAAAGTAATTCAGAGCACAGGGGTAAGGAAGACAGTGTGTTTATTTTAGAACCACACATACTCTTTGAAACCAATGGAAGTAAAGTTTATTTGGTCTGGAACTGAAATTTTCTGTAGTGCAAAATTTAATTCAACCTATCTGTAAAGCTCATTTGAACAACTAAAACACAGGGAGCACAGAATAAGAAAGTAGACCTTTAATCCTGTATAGATACTGTAATGCCTGGATACATCCTAGAGTATATTAAGCAGATAATCAAAAAGTATTGGCAAAGTCCACTGAGGGATGGGAAGAAGAATATGGAACTATTAAACCTTACCATCAGGGAAACCCTGATACTGTGTCAAACTTTAAGGATATCCAAATCAAAAGGCCATGCCCTCGATCCTGAGGCTTACTCTTGTGAAGCTTATGTAGGTAGTGGAGAAGCTTAGACTACCTATAGGCATGCCTAAGAGTTACTTCTGGAGGATCTCTGTTGTTGCTCAGATGTGGCCTCAGTCTCTCTAAGCCCAACTCTGCAAGTGAAATCATTGGCCTCCCCACTACATGGGACATGACATCCAGGGGTGAAAGTCTCCCTGGTGACATGGGAGTTGACTCCCAGGGATGAATCCAGATCTGGCACCGTGGGATCAACAATTCCATCCTGACCAAAAGGGAGAAAAGAAGTGTAACTAATAAAGTATCAGTGGCAGAGAGAGTTTAGATAGAATCAAGAGGCTACCCTAGAGGTTGCTTTTATGCAAACTTCAGTTATACCTTGCTACCTATCATAACCTGCCAACCCTCAACCAAGACCATTCCAGTCAATCCTAAAGAACACTTAGGGCAATATATATGATTCCACAAGGGTTCCATACACTAGAGTATCTTTCCAGAAACCCATCATCTCCTGATGGGTCCCTGGTCCAGAAAAGTCCTTACACCTAGCCCAGCCTCTCCATAACATCAGATAGTTCCATCTTCCTACTCCATATTAGTGGCAGACCCTTCCAACATGAAAAGTTAGAATTACTATAGCCCAAATATACCTAAAGAGAGGGATGGAAAGATAAAAGGTGATGGTGGAGTTATACATAGAAGATAGGAGTTAACAAATGAATATGAATGCTGAATCATTAACTTGACATCTCTTTTAGTCTCCAGGATTTTAGAGTAGCTAGAAGTAAAAATCGTGGAATTGTAACCCATGTCAAGTTCTGAAATATGTTCTACAACTAATTGTGGTGCTGTGCTTTGAAATTTATAGATAGTTTTTTGTATGAATGTTATATTTCACAAGAAAAGAAGGGAAAAAAGCCAATTGTGATGACAAAAAATATTTAAGCCTTCTAGCCTCCTATGTTCTGGAGCAGCTAGAAGGAAAAATCTGAGAGGATCGTATGGTCACCCATTACAAACTCTGAGATCTGTCCTGTAACTACTTGAAGACTACTTTGAAAACTATTGCTTTTTTATTTCTTTGCTTTGTATATATGTTATTCTATACAATAAAAAAAGTTAAAAAAAAAATTAGCAACCTTAAAGGAGAGTTGTGAGATGAAAGTATCCAAGCCAATGTGACTGGCACATAATGAGCCCTGAATAGGACTGACTTCTCTTCCTTCCTAAAGTGAATTAAATTTTCCCCCACATTCTTCCAAAAAGAAATTAACTATCACTAAATATTGCATAAATTACCAAGAGCTGATTGTCTGGAAAATAAATAAGAATTTGCATTTTTTATAATATTACCAGGAATCTCAAACAAATTTTAAATAACTTACCAAATTAAATCAATCTGAATCTGAAGTTGAGGGGTTATTTCAGAGTTCATCTAAAGAAAAAAAATTTGAATTATATCTGAAAAATGAAATGTAACTTAAAGGGTGCAATTAATTTTACAATTCAGTTTAGAAATTATGAAGGTAGAATTATTGCTAAATTTTCTTTTATCACATTTTAAAATAAACTAATATATTTAAAATATCATTTTCACCATGTATATTTAATAGTCCTTAAATTTCTAACTTAGCTTCTTACTAATGTATTTTGAAGCTTGCTTTTTCTTTTGTTTAATTTATTTTTATTAGACAGTTTGTAGGTATACAGAGAGATCATGCAGAATCTTATTTTTAAATTCCTTAAAGTCTGTGCTATGAAGCCTCACAGAATACATCATTTAATACATGTCTTCCCCTATCTTTTCTGGTACATGTGGGCCGGGAATTGAACCTGATCTCCTCGTGGCAGGGAAGAGTTCCACCACTGCACACACTCCCCATATCTTTAAAGAGCAAGGGTTTGAGAGTCCGTACGCTGCTCTTTGATCTTAAAACTTCATGGAAATAAATTCATCTATCTTTCAAATTTAAAGTAACCGATTAATTACTTTTAACTTGACTTTGAATGTTTATTTGATGGTACTGGAAGTTGGAGTTGATGAGTAATGCAGATAAAAACCCAAGCGTGGATGTCCTGGAGTCGTGTGCTCTGTGGGTCCTCAGCAGAAGTAGGGAGTCCAGAGCAAGGCTGCAGCACCACCTGGCAGAGCAACAACTGCCGGATCAGGGCAAAGATGTGGCAAGAACCGCGTGATGATAATCACACCCATTTGGTGACTCTGAGCAGTAAACCAACACATCTTCCTCTGTGCCATCACCTACCAACACTTCCCTTTCATCCAGCAAAAATACCTAGCAGAACCTTACAGAAGATACTGAGAAGCAGGACTGGGAGAACCAAGAGTTATTTGGAAGCCGGAACGCTCAAGGAGCTGAAGGTCCTAATTGGGGACCCAAAATAAGAGGCAAAATTACTTTCAGCAGTTGGGAGTCAAAAAAGCCAAGAAACTGTGTGAACTAAATTGCCGATTAAAAGAGGAGAGACCCGGCCCATGTATCCCCCAAAATGAAAAAAGAACAGGATTTTTAAAAAGCAGAGATACTTGAAAATAACTTGAGATTGTAACAACTTTGGTCTCCGTAAGTAAGCTTCTAAACATATCTGGCTCTGGTCATTCTGGGACCTGACCATCCCAGGACTCAACAGTAGGAGGCAAGTGAGTCAAGATAAAAATATAATAAACAAGCTATTGTGACAAGAATGAAAAGCATGCGGTGACCAAAAAGAACTTGTGTCCCCCATTATATTTCCAATTTTAGGCTCACTGGGATGTGGATGAGGAAGATCTTTTTGGCTACTGTGCCTTCCCAGTATATCAAGACTCTTTTATGTCTGCCTGCATTTCCTCTCTGTAATTTATTTCAATTAAAAATATAATACTTGAATATCAACTACCTATTTTCTATCCACCTGATATTGGGCTGAAAGAAGGAACTCTGTGCCTTCAAACACCTTACAAAAGAGTGTGACAAATGAACAGACTAAGCAAATGTATACAAAGTGAGAAGTCAGGTCCTTTGTGAGATGTGAGGAAGGACAGACTATATTCAATCGAAAAGATTCAGGAAAGGCTTCACGAAGGAGGTGACATTCAGAATGAACCTAAAAATGAGTAAGATTTTTGGTAGGTAGAGCTGGAGAAAGGGATTTTTGCTAGATAATATGCAGTCACTGAATATTTTTGAACAAGAGTGGGAGGAGTTGGATGTCAGAAAGATGTCACTGTAGCCAGGATTTGACAAACAGGAGCTAAGAAATTGCCTCAGCATCTTTAGTGGGAATTTTATTCATTCTAAAGAGAGATTTTGATACTCTTTCTAATGCTATTTAATTTGTTTCAGCAACCTTCACGCATTTAAAACTGGGAAAAAACTTTATGAAAGAATTAGCTTTTCCTATGACATTTCACAAAATCAGAGAAATCTGAACAAAATTGATAACTCTGAGGGTTGATTTCACATGTCAACTTGACTAGGTTACGTGTTCAGTTGTTTGGTCAAGCAAGCACTAGCCTGTTACTGTGAGGGTATTTCATGGATTTAAATCATTAGTCAGTTGATTACATCTAGGGCTGATTATATCTGCAATCAACAAAGGAGACTGCCTTTAGCAATGAGAGAAAACTCACCTAATCAGCTGAAGGCCTGGAAGGGAGAACTGATGATTTCAGCAGTGAGAAAGAATTTCTATCTCTACTTCAGCCACCAGCTTCCCCTAGGGAATTCATCTTCACTTTCATGGGAGTTTCCCAGCATGCTGCATCTCCTGGGAGATCCAACATATCACTGAGCACCCAAATTGTGGCATTCCCTGTGGAATTCGGGTTTGCCAGTCCCCGCAGTTGCATCCAGACTAGAACAGTTTTCAAGTCAGAGTTTAATCTCATGTGTAATTGACTCCTGTCCTGAATCAAATCCCCAAATCTGTGGGTGTTCTTTGTTATGTGAGCCATGTGTTTTTCATGTGATCCATGAAAGTCATATGTGACAACTTTCATAGGTTACTTAAATTAGATCCACAGTGCTAGATTATTGAAATATTTAGGCAAAAATTCTCATTTCTGTCTTTATTTACTAGGGCTGCTGTGACAATTACCATGCACTGATTGGCTCAAACAACAGGAATTTATTGTCTCAACTGTTTTGGAGGCTTTAGAAGTCCAACACCAAGGTACTGGCAGGGCCATGCTTTCTCCCAGAGTCTGTAGAGTTCTGGTACTGGCTTCTCACAATCTTTGGGGTGCCCTGCCTTGCATCTCTACCCCTGTAAAGAGGCATTTTCTATGGCTTCCTCTACTTCCATGACCAACTACCTTTGCTTATAAGAACTTTAGCCATAATGGTTTAAGGCCCACCCTCACTCAGTGTAGCCATAAGTTAACTAATAACTTCATCTTCAAAGGTCCTATCCATGAATGTGTCCACACCCACAAGAGGGGGAATGTGAAGGGGGAACATGAAGGGGGAATGTAGGATTTGAGTCAATCCACCACAGTTTCCAAACAAAGAAAATTTTAAATCATGCTTCCAGATATAGATCAACAAAGGACTTCTGAAAAGTTTTTATGCCTCCAATCTTCACCAAAAGAATAGAGGTGTATCTCTGACTCTAGAGCAAGAGGAGCTCCTGTGTCACTCACAAACTGGACTAGAGGGCACTATGGATTTGCATATGTTCTGAAGCTCAAGGGCCCCAACCAGTTCTGTGAGATGTATCAAGAGGATAGGACTCTTCACCCACTTTTGTCCCTGCCCTTTGTGCAAACAACAGATTAAGGAAGTAAGAAACATACCTGCTTATTTACCATGGAAACCCCAACCTTGGAAGTGCTACAGATTCTGAAACTTTTCCTTTGTTAATTTTAGAATTGTTCTATGTATTGGGAAATGTTTGCATTGACCTGGAATGAAATAATCAGTTTAACTTCTTCTAAATTCCTAAACATCCAGCATTGCAGGTGCTACATATCTAGGAAACACAATTCACACAATACTGTTTCAGGGAGGGGCAGCCTCTCAGAATCACTACTGCTCCCATCTCAGCCTTCTCTAGACCAAAGCGTTTACAAAATGTCACTACTGTTGCCATTTTTTCACCTGTTTTCTCTCACCGGATTTTATCTTTGGCATCCAATTCTGGGTTTTCTCTGCTCTCCTTTACTGCCCAAGGCTATTCTGAGCTTTGTGATCCTTTACTTTGAAATAGAAGGTGGTCTGTTGTCCAGAAGCTATTAAACAACACAGGTAAATTTTTGTATTCCCTTCCTTTCCTGTCTTCACCATCACAGGATTCAAACTTCATATTGTGTTTTCCACATTAAGGGTTAAACTAGAAAAACTGGAAATGAGCTGGAGAGAAATCCTGCTCTGGGCATAAATTTTTCTTGTTGCTTATAATTTATTGGTTAGCTTATGAAAGCCCACAGCCCCTTGACATGAGAGAGTCTTCTGGGTTAAAATAAAATGTTAAATTACCTCTTAATTTCTTACAAAATTTGTGCCTACATTCATGAATCTTCATCATTTATGCCTTTGAAAAAATGGCATTCAGAACTATTATTAGAATTAATAAATAAATGGAAATAATATTGTGAAAAGAAAGAGAAATAGAATCTAAGTGGCAAATTATTATTCTGGTTTTATGAACTGTCTAAAATTAACAAATAACTGAAATAACAGGATGCTGATGCAACAAATACAATGACTCTTCCCTTTTGTTAACCACAAAAAAGCTAAATGTTTTAACATTTAGAAAAACTAATAAGTACTTTTGTGGTATCAGGTTGTTTATCACTTTATTTTGTTTTGCTTCTTCCCTTTAAGACAAATTGTTCTACTTAACAAAAACTCTTAAAATGTCTCCTGAATTTTCACAAGTGGTGCAATCTAACCACAATTATTTTTTAACTCCCCAATTGAATGGACATCTCTGGGTTCTTTTCTTAACTTGACCTCTTGTCATATTTGACACTGTGGTCATTTCCTCTACCTTGAAATTGCCTCTATCAACTTCAGCTTTCTCTTGATTTCAGCACTACTTTTATGGTTGCTCTTTCTCAGTCTCTTTTTGGTTTCATCACCCTCCTCCTCCCTGAAAATGTGAGATTTTCCCGGAGTTGCTTTATTTGTAGTTTTCTGATTTCAGTCAACCCTCTGTCCTGGAACATTTTACCCAGACTTGTGACTTCAACTACCATCTGTTCACCACTGAGTTTCAAATCTATATTTCCATGCCTGAGCTCTCTCCTGAGCTCCAACCCATATATCCATATGTCTATTGCAAATCACACATTGCTAAATCAATGGATCCCCAATTAAAGTCACATCTTTCTAACTCTTTTCCATACCCACCTCTTGAAAAGACTCTGATGTGAATCACCACCTACCCCACAGGCTGAGTCAGACACTGAGCAGTTGACTTTAACCACCCTCACTTTTCTGCGCCCTACTTAACCTACCAGCCAGCCCCGTTGATCTGATCTCTTCCATCTCTCTCTCTCTCTCTCGGGTTTTTTAGTTCGGTACTTTCGTTATTTTTTATTTATTTCAAAGTAAAATTTTGGATGGTTGCAAAAATATTACAAAACCCATACAGAGAACTCCAAAATACTTTCCACCCAAATACCCATCGCTGCAAGTTTTTAGCATTTTGCCACATTTGCTATATCATTCTACATATCCATCCACATGTCTGTCTGTCTATCTATCTTTCTTTCTTTCTTTCATCATTGTGGGGACCTAGGGCCGAGCCATTCCCTAAGTCTTGGTAAAACCTGAAAGCAGCAGCTGCCTGCATGCCCTGGGTCAGGTGGTGTTGAAGCTGGTCTCCCTGCGGAAGGAGGAATGTGCAGAGGGTCAGAGCGTGGAAGAGACCAGACCCTTCTCTGGGTAGGATGTCCATCTCTACTCTCCCTCCTTCCTGGATTCCTTATGATGTCATCATGTTTACTGTTACCTACAAAGCAACCTCTAGTCCTTCCCCTGTACACAGACACTATAGTCAATCCTACTCTTGTGTCACATGACCACTCTAATGTGCCCGTGTTCTCAGACCCAGTGGAGTATCTTTGTCTTGAGCCCCTATAACTGGCCCTGTTGATTCCTGCCTAAGTGTGACCGCCTCCAGAGTAGCGTGACTCCCTGATTAGCTTCCTTCTTTTCTCCTGAAAGTCCTATAATAAAGTTCATGTCTCAGTCCAGACCTAGTGTTTCCTTTGGTCTCTTGTATAGAAAGGCCCCTCCAGGCTGGGTTATTCTCTAAATACCTATCTCTGCCAGTTTTTAGCATTTTGCCACATTTGCTATATCATTTTATCTATCAATCCATCTATTCATCCATATCTGTCTATCTATCTTTCATCATCAATCTATCTAGTCTTTTAATACTTTTAACAAGCACCTCACCCAAGTTTGGAACTGGTGAGAAGGCAAATTCATATTCTTTGCCCTTCATATTTTCCTTTCTATTCTGTTCATTTTGCTAGTCCTTAATTTTTATTCTAGAACATATTTCCAACCTAACATTTCTCCTTTTAACCACATTTGCATATTGTTCTAGTTTGCTAGCTGCCAGAATGTGAAATACCAGAAACAGAACGGCTTTGTGAAAGGGGGAATTTATTAAGTTGCAAGTTTACAGCTCTAAGCCTCTGATAACGCCCAAATTAAAGCAAAGCTATAGAACTGTCCAATCTAAGGCATCCAGGGAAAGAAAGCTCAGTTCAAGAAGGCCAATAAAGTTCAAGGTTTCTCTCTCAACTGGAAAGGCACATGGCGAACATGATGACATCTGCTGGCTTTCTCTCCAGGCTTCTTGTTTCATGAACCTCCCCCAGGGGTGTGTTCCTTCTTCATCTCCAAAGGTCTCTGGCTGTGTGGGCTCTGTGGTTCTCAAGGTTCTCTCCTCTCTCCAAAATGCTTCCTCTTTTAAAGGATTCTGGTAAACTAATCAAGACCATGTGGAATGGGTGGAGTCACATCTCTCTAATCAAAGGCTAATACCCACAATTGGGTATGTCACATCTCTGTGGAGATAATCTAATCAAGTTTCCAACCTACAGTACTTGACAGGGATTAAAAGAAAAGGCTGCCTCCACAAGATGGCTCAGGATTAAAACATGGCTTTTCTAGGGTACAAAAATCCTTTCAAACCAGCACACATTTATGATCCATTACTGTTGATTATGTTCACAATGTTGTGCTACCATCACCACTATCCATTATGAAAACTTTTCCATTAACCCAAATAGAAGCTCTGTACAATTTAAGCATTAACTCCTCCTTCCTTACCCCAACCCTGTCCCCTGGTAACATTTATTCTAGTTTCTGATCATATAGATTTAATTATTCTGTTTCATATCAGTGAAATCGTATTTGTCCTTTCGGTTTTGCTTATTTCACTCAACATGATATCTTCAAGGTTCATCCGAGTTGTTGTATATATCAGAACTTCATTCCTTTTATGGCTAAATAATATTCCTTGTATGTATATACCATATTTTATTTATCCATTCATCTATGTACATGTAGGCTGCATTTGTGAATAATGCCACTATAAACACTGGTTTGCAAATATCTGTTCGAATTCCTGCTTGCAATTCTTGTGGGTGTATACCTAGAAGTGGGATTTCTAGGTCATACGGTACTTCTATATTTAACCTTCTGAAGAACTGCCAAACTGTCTTCCATATTGGCTGCACCATAGTATATTTCCATCAACAATGAATGAGTGTTCCTATTTCTCCACATCCTCTCCAACCTTGTCATTTCTGTTTTAATAATGGTAGCCTTTGTAATAGGTGTGAAATGGTATCTTCTTTGTGGTTTTGATTTGCATTTTTCCTAACAACGAATGATGTGAAGTGTCATTTCATGTGCATTTTGGCTGTTTATATATCTTCTTTGGGCAAATGACTTTTTAAGACTTTTGCCCATTTTTTAATTGGGTTGTTCGTCTTTTTATTTTTGAGTTTCCTACTATCTTTTAACCCAATCCCATTCGCTCAGTTCCTACCACTGCTACGTCAGTTCGGACACTGTCCACTTCTTCGCTGAAGGCCACTAGCCTTCTGTGGTGGTTTGAAGCTGTTATGTGCTTCAGAAAAGGCTTTGTTCTTTTATTCCTGTCCTGTGGGAGCAGATCTGTTTAGGTGGGTTCTTTCGGTGAGTTATTTCAATTGAGGAGTTGCCCCAATGTGGGTCTTAATCCGTTTACTGCAATCTTTTATAAGAGATGAAATTTAGAGAAGTTCAAAGAGAAAAGCCCCAGAGAACATAGTAGAGGATCCAGAGAAGCTCAGAGAAGAACCACTGGCACGAGAAGCTGAAAAGGAAACCCAGGAGAGAAGGACCAGCAGATGCTAGCCATGTCCCTTCACATGTGACAGAGGTGTCCCAGATTCCAGCAATCTGTCGTCAGAGTCCAGATATCATCCTGATGGTGCCTTAAGTTGGAAACTTCACAGCCTAAGAACTGTAAATTGTAAGTTAATAAATCCCCATTGTAAAAGCCAACCCATTTCTGGTATATTGCTTTCTGGCAGCTTTAGCAAACCAAAACGCCTCCTAACAAATCTCCCAAGTTCATTCTGATGGTTATCTGTTCCATTTTCCACAGTGATCTTAAAGCTGTTATTCTCATCTGAGTGACTGGATGAAATTACATAATAATCACATCTAAGTGTTGGGAGAGATATGGGATGAAATAAAGGGAACTTCTTGAATTAAACAAATCATATTCATGATAGAGTAATTTGGAAAATCTCATCAGGGATTATAATTTCTTCATTTTTAGTAATAGTGTTTGACTTATTTTGAGTTTGAAAAATCTTTTGAAGAAGCTATATGTCTTTTTAATGTATATTGAAAGAGAACATATGCTGAGACAAAGAAAGAAAGAAGAAAAGCAAAACTATGAAACTACACTGTGTAAAATTCTTCAGTGCTTCCATTATCCTTAGAACAAGGAGTCATTTGTTTAGCATAGTAGCAAAGGGCTTTCATGATCTGCCTGCTCCAACCCCCTCCAACTTCTTATCAATGATCACTAAACATACTTATTACTTAAAGCCACAATGAATTCTTAGAATGAAAACACTACTGGAGGTCTCCATGTCTTTGCATACACAGATTTCTCTACTTAAAATACTCACACCACACACACACATACACATGCACACACACACACCTAAATAAATACACATGCATACATTTCCTCCAGCTTAATATCTTCTCTTCCTTCGATAAAACCATGAAGCGTAATTGCCTTTAGAAAATTCTCTTTGGCAACAAAATAAATTATTTCTAGGATGAAAAAAAGTGTCTCTACTCTCTACTCTTGTCTTCAAATATCATGTGAATTCCTCTAGTATACCACTTATCACACTGAAATGAAATGCATGGTTTTCCTTACCTACATTTCCTACTAGATAGTGTGCTTCTTGAAAACAAAGATAACATTTTTTACCTCCGTATCTCCAAACCTAGCCTAGGATAAATGTTTTCTAAAATCATTGAGACATTTACTTTTTGTAAATGTATTAGTAAGTAAGAGGTAGCCAATAAATTCCTTAATGCAGGTGTGTTTTGAACACATCATGTTTAACACTCTCTAGAGGAGCCTGTAGCTTATAACGTTAACACATCTTTAAGATTCATAGGGTAACCATTATAAGACTAACTCCACTTGACAGATTACATTTCTGGAGCACTGAAGTCTAAAGTACTACAATGAAAGTCATGAAAAACAAGATGAAACAATGAAATTCCATTGTTTTCAGTAAAAGTGAGTGCTTAGATAGTTAAAAAATAATTAGGCTTAGTTCATTTGGTAATTTTCTCTTTAATTAGCCTTAAAAATCAAATTTATAAGCCTATTAACAAAAAGAAAAATTGCTCCTAGCAGACAGTATGTAAAGAAACTTAATGAGTGCAAACTAGCCCAAATAAATTATATTACAATTTGTTTTGAAAAAAAAAGCCCAATTTATAGAAGATAACCTTGCCTTTTTTTCAGCTAAGATGTTTTTTTAATGTCTTTATTATGTCTAGTAATTATCACACAACCAATTAATTACACAGGTCAGCTTGGATTTGCTCCTATTGAAGATAGGAGTTACCTCAAAACTTGAAGAATTACAATCACAATGTAATCACAACCACCCTGAAAGTATGTTTAAAACATTTCACTATCTGCAAAGTTGTTTCTCATCTTTTATGTTAAGGAATTGCACTGGGAATATAAGAAATGGAAACGGCCTTTGTTTACTGTTCACTTGGCTTGTTATGCAATTCCAACGTACAGTGGGTAATCCGAGTCCAAGGTAAGACAACAGCATCGCTGCCACCCACACAATCACAGAAAAGAAGCACCAACAAGTCTCAAAGCTTCCCAGTATCTTCCACACCTGCACTCAGAGCCACTGGTGTGCAAGAGGCTGTGTAAGTCAGGGCACAGGGCACAGAGCCCTCAGTCTGTTATTCAAGGTCATCTCTGCTGACTCACTTCCTTGACTGTGTGAACCTCTAATTAACTATGAGAATCATTCATCCTTCCACTCAGAATTCACTTTGTTCAAGTTCTGTGTATCGTGCCCAGTACATGGGGGATTCAAAAGGAGGAATTTATGCAATATCCCTCCTCTTAAGATTTCACAGTTTATTTAAGGAAGCAGACATTATTCAAAGGCTCACATATATATACATAATTATAAACTTATTAAGTGTTCTAAAGAAGTATATAGGATAAGAAAGCTGTCAGATGGGGAAATGAGGAAAGGATCCTCCTTAGTTTTATTACTCTCCCTTCCTTAACTCCTCTCAGTCTCCTTTATTTCCCTCCTACGAAGCTATCCAGTGGCAGTCCACTGACCTAAGCACTGCTTCTCAAACATCTTCCTGTCTCGACACATGCTAGCTATTATTTAGACCTAGTATGGGAAAAACCATCTTCCATAACATTTTCAAGTGACAGGGACATTCCTCAAATGAATGTTTTAAGATATTTTCATTTATATGCCTTTCGATTCTATTTAAATTTTTAACTTGTGCAATTTCTTGGAGTAATGATAACCAAAGCATATTGTCCATTTTATTATTGTAGAAAAGAGAAAATTTTAGTCAGCAAATGACCTTAAAGAGAGCTGTGGGGCCTGTTTCAAAAACTGAAGCTGTAAGGCAGTTGTCTTAAAGTTATGGAAAAATGAAAATTTAGTTAGGGCTCTTTTCACTTAAAGTTAGTGACTGGAGCTAGGAAGAGGAGAAAAAGAATAGGTTTAAAATCCCCATGGTTATCTTGCAGGACAATAATCAAGTTATCTTACAGATGACATTAAATTACTGTCCACTAAAAGTGGCCCAGACTTCACACTACCACACCCCAATGTCATGGTAAGATTTGGTCACACCAGAATATTTAAAATACCAGAAACCATAAAACTAGTGTCCACTGCTAAAACTTGAACCTCACTGGTTTCAAATACAGAGCAAATCCTGTATCAGTATTGATTTGATACTGTCACTTCTACATATTCAGAGTTAGTGTTACATAAGCTGTCACCCACCGTCAAGTGGAAGAGGGAAAGGATATACTCTGGGAAACCCAACTTATCATCCTGCCGCATAACTTTTTTTAGGTAAAGGAGCTGACAGAGTCAAGGGGAAAGAAAGGAGAACTGCAGATTTTATAGATCCTCTCACATAAGGATTTGGCTGCTTAAGGACAGATGCATCTTTGGCTTTCCATGGCACCAGGGAATGACTAAACCACTGAAGACGATGATCAGTATAACAAGTTCTAATTCAGGACACAAAGACTTTTCCTGGGCAACTAAGGATATATAATTTCTGGGCAACAGAGCTTTTCTCAGCTTTGGGGCTCTTTCAGACCTTAGAGTTCTGTCCCACTGGGGAGCAGGAAAGGCAATAAGCAACAGAGGAGCTCAAAGCCTCTGGGGCTAACAGCCTCCCAGGACCAGGAGTCCCTTCTCAAAGGCACAAGTTAATGGAGCATCTTGCTTTGCCTGCCTCTGCCCCTCCCATCCGGCCTACTTGACACCAGGCCAGCTCAAGATCAAACCACCTTCTTAGTCCCTTCCCAGGACCTTGATCTGATCCTATGCAGCTTCTCAGCCCCAGGCAAGAATCTAGGTCAGCTCTTTAGCCTCTGGCTATTGCAATGCTCCCTCTCTAATTCATGCGGGTCCCACCCACCAGAAGCTGTTACACCCATGCGCACACTAGGTAGGTCCTAGCTTTGAAAACCATAAAACATACACATTCAGTGCTTTCTGCAGAGCCTGACTACAGACATACAGCACCACTTCATACTCAGTTGGTTCAGCTCAAAACTTTTCTTGAAAAGAGCTACCGGTCTGTACCTTGTGCCTGCTCTGCTTTCCTACTGACATTATTTTTCAGCAGCAACTTACTATACTGCATCATTTTTACTTTTTTGTATGTGTGACAATTCCTTGTTAAACTTATCTTCCTCGGCCCCCTAGAGTAGCTATTTAGATTCCCTAAAGTGACTAATTACCTACATATATCCTGCCTAACAAAGTTGTGCTGCAATAGCATCATCTCTCTTTGCCAAAAGAGTTTAGGGCTGTTATTTTATCACCACTTGTCATCCATATTAATGTGGTGTGAAGAAGACAATGATTAAAAAATGTGTCATATTTAGCAGATATAGCTTACTAAAACATATATAAGATTAGACACTACTACCATCCAGCCTAAAGTGTACTTCCCTGCATGAGTGGCTATTTGCAAAACTGATTTACAGTGTGGCAAAAAAAAAAATGGAATGATCTGCGGCAGGGAAATGCCACAAGAATTGCCATGCAGGCACTGTTCTCAAGTATATCCACCATAAATCCTCACAAGATAAAGTATATACCAGAGCAAGCAGTGAACCATTTCTTTATACTCCTTCCATTCTGCCAGAAGTCTGAAATTGAAGTAGGATAGAATAAATAGAAGTCTCTACTCTGAAATCAGAATGGACACACTGGACAAAAATCAGATCTGAGACTAGTTCTCAGGCTCTATGTGGCCTTGAATAAGCTTCTATGATCTGGGGGCAAGACTGAACCTCAATATTCTCAGCGCTACTATCTGTGGTGTGTTTTATTTTTTTAAAAGGAACAAAATACCTCCTCTGTTATTACGTGACTACTATGAGAGAAAATTTTGTATGCCACTGAAAGAAATATATATTTTACATGATAAAATTCTATAATAAGATGTGACATAAAGAATACATATGAAATAATAGCACAAAACAAATCCAATTGTTAGATGTATCTCAGTACTAGATATGCACAGCACAAGTTTGATACAATTCCAGTTCCTGATATGGTTTCCAATATCATGAGAACTCTAATAATTGGGGTTAAGTAATGGAATTAATTATCTTTTTTTCACTTGCTTTAAAGAAGGCAAATAATTTTTAATGATATTTTCAGCTGCAGTATTGAAAAGGGTTTAAAAACCAAAAATTTGAAAATAGGCCTGAAACCAGTAAAACATGCAAGACAATGGACAAACAAAGCAACTTGATCTCTTCGAGAGTTAACTGGCCCTTTGATGTCCCTGAGATAATTTTGACAGGAGAAACAACCAAAGTATCTTTTTCTAACCCAAACTGGTGAATGTGTCATAATATAAAGCTATCGCAATAAAAGTGTTGAACTTCAATGTATATTTATATTTTAAATTTTATTATTATAAAGATATAAATGATCCTGAATAGTAGGCAAACTTTCGTTAAAAAAAATTAAATCCCTAGGTAATACTGGCAAGTAATTATTTTCATAACAACATTTCAAACACATCTCTCAAAAAAAAAAATTCCAAAATGTTCTGCAACTAAAAAGAAATCTTGGCTAAAACAATATAATAAAAAGCACAATCTATGAATTAAAAATTACTTTACGCTTTCTTCAAGGTCACTGAATCGTGACATGTAAAAAGCATATTTTAGGAGTAAATTTTGGAAACTCCTGCACTGTAATCATTCAACAAATATTAAACACCTAATATGTCCCAGGCAAAATTATAGGTATGAGGGATACATTAGTTTAAAAAGATAAAGTTCCTAACTCCCTGGAATGTATACCAGCAGAAAATATATGAATTAAACAGATATTATAAAAGTTGAATAAATAATTACAAGAGTGCAAAGTGCTGTAGACTGAGTGTTTGAAATACATACACAATTACTACAAAGAAAAGGAAGTTTTAATTGGCTGAAGAGAGTTAATAATAGAAACTGTGAGTCACTTGAGATTCTCGGTTCATGAGATGAGAATTATACCATTAGAAGAAAATGAAGATCAGTATCAGTGAGTAAGTGATAGTGAGACCTTTTGTGTTTAAGTAACATTTGAGGGTCTCTCCTCAGCAAAAATTGGCAGAGATTCAGAAACACAGTGAAACAAAATCTGTTGCTATTTGTATCCCCAGATTTATGTTCACATGAATTCCTGAAATTTAGAGATTACAAACCAGAGCACAGATATTTCTTGGATGTTTAACCCTATATGTGAAGTCAGTTTCTCTTTAGGTGAGCAGATTTTGGAAATTTATAAACTCAATGCATAAGATTCTTTTTTCCTAATTGCAAATTAAACACAATTTGTATATTGTAATTAACATATAAAGGGTGAAATTAAAATTCAAATGATTTTTTTTAAAAAAAGAAGAAATTTATTTAAGAACATTAAAGAAGTTTCCTCTTAAGAACAAAGGAAAGTACATCCACAGGACACCTTTCCAAATACACACAATTTCCAGTTGGGAATACTGTTACTTGCTTATGGTTTTAGATGAACTGCAATTGAAAGTGTTTTTGAGAAATACTTTGCAGTTTATATCCTAGCTCTGCAACTAAGTGGTTTTTTGACCTTGAACAATTTACTTAATCTTTTTGAGGCTCCCTATAAAACGGAGTTAGTAATACCTCCTTAATGGACTTGTGAGATTCTAACTGTGACAGGCTAACCCTTGCCTAACACAGAGTAGGTGCCAAATAAGTTTCCTAGGCTAATTCTTTCCTAATCCCTATCCTTCCCAATTTTCAAAACACAAGAGAGGAGAAGGTAAGAAAGGGGACGGGAGAGGAGAAAAAAAACTTCTCTCTCTTTCCTACAGAACCAAGCAGAATAAGAGATATTTCCTAATAAATCCAAGGGGAAATTAGGGAAAACAAATTTGCATTATATCTATCAGGTAGTGATACTGGGGTTTTTGTGGAGAATCTCAGTTCCTACTTAAGGGGCAAACACAAAGTGGATGCTTAATAAATATTAACTGAATGAGTTGAATGCAATGAACAGAACGACTAAACCAAATGCCTGAACTGAATGAATAACACCATCCCAATGGGTCTTTGACCATCTACACTAATATTTATTGGGACTATTTCCTCTTAAGTAGTGGTTTTCACCCCTGGCCCAGGCTGCACCCAGACCAATTACATTAGAATCTTGGGGAAGGGGACATCAGTATTTTTACCACTTCCTTGGATGATTCCAATATACTGTCAGGGCTGATGAAACAGAGATTCATCCATTCTATAGCAGTATGTGTCCCACCTATTTGTCAATATACACAAATATTTGTCAGTTCATATTAAGAGGAATCAGGGTGGGCCACAATGCTCAGTAGGCAGAGTTCTCGCCTGCCATGCCAGAGACCTGGGTTCGATTGCCTGCCCATGCAAAAAAAAAAAGAGGAATCACCATTCCATCTTAACCCCACTCTCAGTGCCTTTGAGGTAATAATTAGTTAATTATTCTATTTTATCTTAGTAGAGACAGAAATTTTAGATAGAGTCTGAGCAATAGAATAACCTGCAGTGCCCCTCTCCCCCCGCCCCCAGCCCCCTATAACAACTGAATCAGAATCTTTGGGGGCATCAGAATTCTTTGAAAGGCCAGTCTCAATGCAGCCAGACTTAAGAATAACCAGGATGGAGGGAAAGTGTAGCAAACTAGTGGGAGAATTTTTGTCTAAAAGTGGGAGACTTCCTACAAGGCAGGACCTTGTTCACGTTCCTGGGCATAGGTGGCTGTGTGCCACAACCTTCCCCACAGGTGACCCCCCATAGTCAATGCAGAAGGTGGAGCAGAGTAAGGAGACCCTCACTTAAAGGTAGATCTGCTTGCTCTTTTGAACCGTGTAGGGCTGCTCCTTTTAAAGGAAATTAAAGCCCTCCAGCCATCACTACTGTTCCTGAGGCATGTCTTTTCTGGTCTACAGGATTCAAGCGTACCCCAGAGGCAACAAACCCTTTTTTTCCCTAGTATTTTTCCCTTTTTATGTTGATATTGAAACGCATACAGAAAAGCATATAAAACAATGAATTATTAGGAGGCAAGCACAAAGTAACCATTTCTCATGTTGGAATACAGAATCTTCGCAATTAGCACTCCTACCCCCATATACAATGACTATTCTGGCTAATAATCCCTCTTCCTCCCATTTTGGTAATCACTATGTTGACTTTAAAAATAATTGAAATAGGTATCACTACATAATGTAATTTTCTCCTTTTAACTGTTTATTATATAATACAAAACTACAAAAATAAGACTGCTCACTTTCATGTATATTTAATCTGTCCAACTGCAACACACCTTTTTTAAACCCAAATTTTCCATGTATTTCCACATTATTGGAGGCTAATATCTTGAAAGAGTAAGGCTGTCCAATATTGGATTTTTGTTGCATTTCTAATTAAGCTTAATAATTGGTAAATATTAACATTTCTCTTCTGCTGAAAAAAGTAAGACAAACTAAACATTAATTTACATAGATGCATAAATAGAATTATATCTTGGAGATTTTGCTTTACTTGATGTCGTCTATTTGTTTGTTTTTTCTTTCCTATATTCTTGATACAACCTCACATAACTTCCTACAACCTTCCTCCCTCAGAAAATCATATTAAAAATGCAGTAGCTATTCTACCATATTTTTCAGTATATACATTTATAAACATAAATATGAATTGTTTTCATTATTTGCTGTAAAAATGATATCTTATATACCCTTTTCTGCTTCATTTCCTTTCCATCCAATAAATGCCTCCTGGAAATTCTGCAAAATACTCTGATATTCAGACTCTAATTTATATTTTAATAACTAAATAATGATTCATCATATTTAGGTACCATGACTCAACTATTCAGATGGATATTTATTTTCCTCTTATTTTTGGCTATTATAAATGATACTTAAACATCCTTATATATTTACCCTTACATAGTATTACATAGTGCTGGTTTTAATTCTATAGCCTAAATTCCCAGGACAGAATTGCTGAGTCAAAGTATATATGAGATAATTTTTTCTTTTTTGATTGTAATAGATATTGCTAGATGTCTTTTTTTTTTAAGTAATAGTTCATATATTCACTAGCAATATATTTAAAGTACTTTTTTTCCTATACCATCACAGATCGTAAGAAGATATGGCTCTTGGGCGGCTGCTGTGGCTCAGCAGGCAGAGCTCCGACCTGCCGTGTTGGAGGTCTGGAGTTCGATCCCTGGTGCCTCCTGCCCATATGCAAATTTAAAAAAAAAAAAAGAAGAAGAAGATATGGCTCTTTATTTTATGGGTCATTAATCAGGTATATAAATGCTATCTCATTGTTAATTTAATTTGCATTTCCCTGATTAGCAACTTTGTTCATCATTTCATGTATTTGTTGACCATTTGGATTTGCTGTCCTGTGAATTATAGAGTCATGACATTTATCTATTCTTTCATTTGGAAATATATCCTCTTCTTTTTGACTTTTAATGGGTTTTTTATTATTTCACCGTTTATGAAAGAAACAAACTTCGGTTGTATTTTTGGTAAATGGTCTTTTTAAAATATTTTAGTGCATTTTTCTATTTATTTTTTCTGACTTTGAGTCTTATTAGAAATCTCTGATGAATTTTTAAAATTCCATTTCAAAATCCCTTAGTGTAATGGGTAATTTCATGTGTCATCCTGGCTAGGTTATGATGGGCAGCTGTTTAGTCAACTGGCCTGCTTGTTGATGTGAGGGATCCTGAGATGGGATCTGCACCTTGAATCAGCTGACTGCATCTCCCATCAACAAAGGAGATGGTCCACAGCAATGCGGAGAGTCTCACTGCTTTGGTCTGCTAGAGATGCCGGAAAGAAATATACCAGAATGGGTTGGCTTTTAACAACGGGGATTTATTAATTCACAAATTTACAATTCTAAGGCCATGAATATGTCCCACTTAAAGCATTAACAGGAAGATACCTTCTCCAAAGACAGGTTATAGCAAGCTCAGGCTCCTGTCAGACAGCAAGGCACATGACAACCTCCTCTGGTCCTTTTCTCCCGGGTTTCATTGCTTCAGCTTCTGGCTACTCTGTCTATGGCTTTTTCTCTAACCATCTCTGGGTGTTTCTCTGAATTTCATCCCTTAGCTTCTGTCTGTGTTTTACCCTCTTATAAAGGATTTCAGCAAGAATATCAAGACCCTCCTAAATGAAGCAGGTCACATCTCAATTGAAATAACCTAATCAAAAGGTCCCACCTTCAGGAATGGATTAAAAGAGCATGGCCTTTTCTGGGGTACACAACAGTTTCAAACTACCACACTTTTCATCTAATCAGTTGGAGGTCTTAAAAGCCAGAATTTAGGATTTCAGCAATCAGAAGAGGAATTCAGACTTAACTTCAGGATTGGTTCTTGCCAGAATTTCTACAGCCAGCTTCCCCTGGAAAATTCAGATTAAGGACTTTGGTTTCACCTTTATTAGAATTTCCAGCTTGCAGCCTACTCTACCTACTCTACAGAGTTCAGACTCCAGCCTCCATGGTCTTGTAAGCCAATTCTTTCTAATAAAGCTTTTAGCGGCTGCACTCTAATACTCAGAGTGTGGAGTGGTGCATATGCTCCAATGTTAGAGAAGAGTGTGCTGCCACTCCAGTCTGGAAAGTGTTGGACAGATGCTCCAGCAGACCCAGGAGTCAAAGTATCAAAACACAGATAACTTCCAAACCTTGGAATTTAACAGAGTTTGTCCTGCTGGGTTTCAAACTTCCTTGGGACCTGTGACCCCTGTTTTCATTCCAGTTTCTCCCTTTTGGAGTGGAAATGTCTATCCTATGCCCCTATCAACATTATATTTTGGAAGCAGATAACTTATTTTCTAGGTTGCACAGGTCCACAAACAGAGGAATTGTGCTCCAGGACAGATCATACCCATAACTTACTATGATGAGACTCTGGACTTAGAGTTGTTACTGAAATGGCTAAAGGCTTTTGGATGCTGGGATGGGGTGAATGTATTCTGCATATGGGAAGAACACGTCTTTTGGAGTATCCAAAGGGAAGACTGTAGTAGACTGAATCATGTCTCAGAACAAAGACATGTTCAAGTCATAACCCCCAGTTCTGTGGATATGAACTCATTTGTAAATAGGACTTTCAAATATCCTATTTGGATGAATCCAAATTGAATCAAGGTAGTCCTTAATACAATATGGCTGAAACCTTTATAAGCAAAGGAAATTCAGACAGACAAAGGCGAAACCAGAAAAGGAGAGGTCATCAATTGACAGAGGCAGACATACATCCACAAGCCAAGAGCTCCAAGGGTTGCTGGCATGCCATCACCAGAATACTACAGACTCCAGGAGAATGCATGGCCTGTTGATACCCTGATGCTGGACTTCTAGTCTCCAATACTGTGGGCCAATAAATTCCTGTTGATTATGCCAATCAGTATGTACTATTTGTCATAGAAGCTCTGGCAACTAAGACAATTGGTATGACCATATGATAATTCTCTTTTAGTTTGTTTTATATTAAACTGTGTATTAAATTTTGGTGGTAGATTTCCTGGATAATGAACACCATTTCTAAAGTAAACCATACTTTATCTTAATTTAATAATTCTTTGATAAATTATAAGATTATCTCATTTATATATTTTTAACTATAGGTTAAAATGTAAGATTAATCTATAACATTTTCTCTACTGAAGGAACATAAAATATTATATTTAAGGTTATACATATACATACATGTTTTGGTTTGTTAAAGTTGCCAGAATGCAATATAACAGAAATGTGTTGGCTTTTTCAATGGGGACTTATCAGTTACAAATTTACAGTTCTAAGGCCAGGAAAATGTCCAAACTCAAGCATCAAAAGGAAGAAATCTTCTTGGAGGAAAGGCTACTGCCATCCAGGGTTCCTCTGTCACATGGGAAGACACATGATATCTGCTGGTCCTTCTCTCCAAAATAAATGTCTTTGAGCTTTTGTGGGCATTTTTCTCTCTTAGCCTCTCTGAACTCTCTCCAAAATGTCTCTACTTTTCATCCTCTCATAAAGACTCCTGGTAAAGGATTAAGACCCACCATGAATGGTCTGGGTCACATCTCAACCCAGTTGAGAAAAGTTCCCATCCACAATAGGCCTGCACCCACAGGGATGGATTTTTGTGTGTGTGTGTGTGTTGTTGTTTTTTTTTAATTTGCATATAGGGATCGAACTCCAGACCTCCAGCACGGCAGGTCGGAGTTCTGCCTGCTGAGCCACAGCAGCCGCCCCAGGGATGGATTTTTAAAAACAATAGTTTTTCTGGGGTACATAACAGATTCAAACCAGCACTGTGTATATATAATGCATTTATTATTCAAATCCCCTTTTTCATTTTTCCCCTACCAAGACTACTCAAAATTGAAAAAGATATTCTAAAGTTTTATTATAAATATAAATTACATTTTAAAGAGATTTTGCAGTACATATTTAGGGACTTGGTACATAAAAGTATATAACCAGAGTATCTCCTTAATAAACAGTAATTTATTATTACATGGAGTCCTTTATCCTGCTTAGTGCTGTTACCCTTGCATTTCAGCTTGTCTGATATTTATAATACCATCCCTGCTTTATTTTATTTACAATTACCTGGTATTTCGCTCTCTGCTCATCTTTTTTACTATAGCGTGTTTTGTGTTAACTTCATTCGGATGGCCTCTTTCTTGTAATGAGAGAATTCAGCTAGTTAATACTTAGTATAATGACAGAAGTACTTTTACTCTCCTTTTCTTCCTTGTTTTTTACCATATACAGTCATTTCTGCCATAGAGCCTTGTTTTATGGTTTCCCAGTTGGTAAATCAAATATCATAAAATGGGTTGGCTTCAACAATGGGAATTTATTGGCACACAGTTTTGAGGCCAGGAGAAGTCCAAAATTGAGCATCAGAAAGTTAATGCTTTCTTCCCAAAGACTCTGGTGACATTCTGGGGCTGGCTGCTGGTAAACCTC
>PVIY010039038.1:0-23421 GCA_004026745.1 Myrmecophaga tridactyla
AACCATACAGATCAACAAGGAAATAGAGAACTTAAACGACTTGATAAGTGAATTAGTCTAGCAGGCATATACAGGTCATTACACCACAAAACACCAGGATATACATTCTTCTTTAGTGCTTATGGAACATTCTCCAAGATAGACCATATGCTGGGGCTCAAAACAGGTCTTTATAAATTTAAAAACATTGAAATTATTCAAAGCATTTCCTCTGATCACAATGGAATGAAGCTGGAAATCCACAACCACCAAAGAATAAGAACTTTCACAAATATATGGAGATAAAATAACACACTCTTAAGCAACCAGTGGGTCAAAGAAGAAATTGCTAGAGAAATTAGTAGCTATCTGGAGATGAATGAAAATGAGAATACTTCATATTAGAACTTATGGAATGTGGCAAACGCTGTGCTGAAAGAGAAATTTATTATCCTAAATGTCTATATTAAACAAGAAGAAAGAGCAAAAACCGAGGGCTGAACTGCTTACCTGGAGGAACTTGAGAAAGAATAGCAGAATAACCCCAAAGCAAATAGAAGAAGAGAAATAATAAAGATTAAAGCAGAGTTAAATGATGGGAGAACAAAAGAACAATAGAGAGAATCAATAAAACCAAAAGTTGGTTATTTGAAAAGGTCAATAAAATTGATGGGCCACTAACAAGAATGACAAAGAAAAAAAGAAGAGGATGCAAATAAACAAAATCAGAAATGAGAAGGGGGTCATTACCACAGACCCCAAAGAAATAAAGAAATCATAAGAGATATTATTAACAACTATATGCCAAGAAACTAGAGAACTTAGATGAAAAGGACAAATACTTGGAAACACATGAATAAGCTACACTGACTCAGGAAGATCTCAACAAACCAATCACAAGTAAAGAGATTCAGTCATCAAAAATTTTCTTACAAAGAAAAACCTGGGGCCAGATGGTTTCACAGGAAAATTTTATCAAATGTTCTAAAAAGAACTAACAATAACTCTACTCAAACTTTTCCAAAAAATTGAGGAAAAAGGAGCACTACCTAACTCATTTTATGAGGCTTACATTTTAATACCAAAACCAGGTAAAGATGCTATAAGAAAGGAAAACTACAAGCCAGTCTCTCTAATGAAAGTAGATGCAAAAATTCTCAACAAAATAGTAGCAAATAGAATCCAACAACACATTAAAAGAATTGCATAGTCCCTGAGGACTTGGGATTTCCAGGTCTGAGCTCCTTTCCCAACCCTCCTGGTGGTACTGGTGGAACCATTGACTGTATTTTCCCTCCCCTGATCCCCTCCAGTGTGATAAGGAGCCTCCTGAGTTCATGAATGAGACCACCTAGGTGCAGACTGTCCTCAGGGACAGCAGACTGGTGGAGCCAGGGCAGTGTCTGGTGCCCACTTACCTGGGTGGGGAGTTCTCTCTCACATGTACTTTCCAGGGGAACATGAGACAGGGCATACCCCAACCACAGCTCTTGGTCCAGCTGGTCACCAGCACTATATGCTCTATCCTGGGTTCCTGGCTGGACCACCCCATAGAGAACTTCCAGCTCCCAGGCTCCCTGGCCTCAAGGTCCTGTTGGTAAAGAGGAAAATGACCATTCTGGGCTCGGAACTTCATTGCTGGACCCTCCCTTCTCATGTCCAGCTTGGGCCTCTGGAGTCAAAGGAGACTGTGCCAGAGGCTCCAGCACCACCTGCCCTGCCAACTCTACCTTCTGCTCTCACACCAGCATACAAGAAAGGTTTCTCACAAGCTCTGAAGCTGACAGCAAACTATTAACATCTTCAGATTTGGAGCCAGCTCTAGAACTGGATCGCATGGTGAGACCAGGGCCACAGACTGAAACAGAATCTCCAAATGAAGCTGCAGTTACCCTGCTCCAGCCAGAAGCTGGAGAAAAGGACCCTTCATTCCCCTCTCTAACGAGGGTAGTTTTTACCTCTTCACTACATTCATAATTATGTTTCATATAATATGCAGTTATATTTATTTTTTAGACTTAGAATACACTTAAAATTAAATATTTTATTTTAATACCATAATTAAAAAAACTTAGTGGTGTACAAGTTTTGAATAGCACTAGGTGAGAGTCCTGTGGAAATTGTGTATTTGGCTCAAAGACTTGCATGGAAATTAATGGGGCAATATTTCATCAGTATACAAATTTGGTTTACATACTAGTTTCAAAGTGCACTAAATGAATATTCAGTGACATTGGTGTTTGGAATCGAAGAAGTGCAAGAAAATCAATGGAGCAAGCATTTCCCTCAGTTTTTCACCCCCCCCCCAAAAAAAAGGCCAATAGGTCAGTGACCTGTGACTATGGTTTTTGTGACACAAATAAATGTATGGAAGTTAATGGAGCATGTATTTCACAGTTTAAAAAACTGAGTTACCTACTAGCTTTGCATAGCAGTTGGTGAGTGTCCTGTGAAAATAGAGTTCTATTCAAAAGAAGTGCATGAAAGTCAATGGAGCAAGTATTACACTAATTAAAAAATTGATTTTCATGGCAGATTAGCAGAACACTATGTGAGTGTTATGTGAAAGTGTCTTTTGTACACAAACGCGACCATGGATGTCAAGGAGCAAGTATTTCAACCAGTTTTCAAAACTGATTTACATACTAGTTTCACAGAGAAAAAAGTGACTGTCCCGTGATTCTAGTGTTATTGACACAAATAAATGGATGGAAGTCAATGAGCAAATACTTAACTCAGTTTCCAAAATTTGGAGTTGTATAAAATTTTTGCAGAGCACTAGGTGTATGTTCTGTGAAAACAGCATTTTTGACTCAAAGAAGGTCATGGAAGTCAATGGAGAACGTATTTGACTCAATTTTCCACACTACGTACTTGTTTCACTGAGCCCTAGGTGAGTCTTCTGTAAAGGGAGTTTTGACACAAAAGATGTGCATGGGACTCAAAGGAGCAGGTATTTCACTCAGCATTGAAAACTGAGTTATGAAAAGTTTGCAGAGCACTTGGTGAGTGTTATGTGAAAATGGAGTTTTAAATGTGCATGGGAGTCAAAGGAGCAGGTATTCCACTCAGTATTCCTTATTGAGTTACACTTGCATTTTGCAGAGCAGTAGATGAGGTTTCTGTGAAATTGGCCTTGTGATTTAAAAAAAAGTGAATGGACACCACTGGAGAATTCATTTCACTCAGTTTTCAAAACTGAATTACATATTAATTTTGCAGAGCATTAGGTGAGCATTCTGTGAACCCTATGTTTTGACTCAATGAATGATTATGGAAGTCAGTTTAGCAATTATTTCACTCAGTATACTTAACTGAGTTACATTCAAGTTTCATGGATCACACGGTGAGTATTCTGTTACAATGGCATTTTTGATTAAAGGAAGTGCCTGGAAGTCAATGGAGCAAGTATTTCACCCAGTTTCAAAATGAGCTACATACTAATTTCACAGAGCAATAGGTGAGTGTTCTGCAAGTATGTTGTTATGAGCACAATGAAATGAACAAAAATAAATGGACTAGTATTTATCCCTGTTTTCAAAACTGAGCCACACACACACACAAACATACACACACACACAGCTGAGTTACATAGTTGTTTTTGGAGAACACTATGCGAATGTCTGTGCAAATGGAGTTTTGACTCAAAAGAAGTGCATGGACATCAATGGAGAATTTATTTCACTCAGTAATGAAAACTGATTTGCATACTAGTTTGCAGACCAGTAGGCAGTGTTCAGTGAATATGGAATTTGTGACTCAAAGAAGGCCAAGGGTGTCAAAAGAGCAGATATTTCACTCAGTTTTCAAGATTGAGATACATAACAGTTTCAGCCAGCACTAGATGAGTATTTTGTGACAATGATATTTTTACTCAAAGAAGTGTATGCTAATCAGTGGATCAAATGCTTGATGCTGTTTTCCATAGTGAGTATGTTCTACTCAGAGTAGTAGGTGATTGTGCTGTGAAAATGGTGTTTTTTTTTCTCAAAGAACTGCATGGAAGTTAATGGAGCATATATTTCACTCAGTTTTCAATACTGAGTTACATACTATTTTTGCAGTATCCTAGGTAAGTGCCATGCAAATATGTTGTTAACTGAAATAAGTACATGGAAGTCAATGGAACAAGGGTTTCATTCAGTTTTCAAAACTGAGTTAAATACAAGTTTTGTAAAGTACTAATTGAGTGTTCTGTTCAAGTGGCATTTTTGACTCAAAGAAGTGCATTGAAGTTAATAGAACAATTATTTGTCTCAATTTTCAAAACTGAGACACACACTTTTCTCAATGAGCCCTATATGAGAGTCCTGTGAAAAGGGATTTTTGACACAAAAGATGTAAATGGAAGTTAAAGGAACAAGTATTTCACTCAGCATTAAAACTGAGCTACATACAAGTTTTGAAGAGCACTAGGTGAGTGTCGGGTGAAAATGGAATTTTTACTCAAAAGAACTGCATGGATATCAATGGAGTAAGCATTTCACTCAGTTTTCAAAACTGTGTTACATATTGATTTCACAGAGCCCTAAGTGAGTGTTCTATGAAAAAAGATTTTGACACAAAAGGTGTGCCTGGGAGACAAATGAACAAGTATTTCACTGAGTATTCTAAATTGAGCTGTAATTGAATTTCAAAGAGCAGTAGGTGAGGGTTCTATGAAAATGGAATTTTGACTAAAAAAAAGTGAATGGATGTCAATGAAAAAATGATTTCAGTCACTATTCAAAACTAGGTGAGTATTCTGTGAAGCCAGTGTTTGGAAGTCAATGGAGCAAGTATTTCACTCACTATACAAAATTGAGTTACATTTTAGTTCCCTAGGGCACAGGTGAGTGTTTTGTGACAATATTTTATTGACACCAAGAAGTGCAAGGAAATTAATGGAGCAAGTATTTGAGTCAGTTTTCCAACTGGAGTTACAGAATAATTTCACAGATCTCTATGTGGGTTTTCTTAATAATCACGTATTTGACTCAAAGGAGTTCATGGAAGTTAGTAAAGCAAGTATTTCAGTTAGTTTTCAATACCAAGTTACAAAATTTTAGTTACAAACTAGTTTCACAGAGCACTAAGTGTGTGTTCTGTGAAAATGGCATTTTTGACTCAAAGAAATACGTGGAAATTAATGGAGAAAGTATTTCACTTAGTATACAAAATTAAGTCACTCACTAGTTTCACAGAGCAATAGGTGAGTATTATGTGACAATGGTGTTTTGACTCAAAGAAATCAATGGAGCAAGTATTTGACTCTGTATTTCAAGCTGTGTTAAATACCAGTTTCATAAGCACTAGGTGAGCATTCTGTGAAAATAGCTTTTTGAATCAAAGAAATGCATGGAAGTCAATAGAGCAAGTATTTCACTCACTTTTCAAAACAGAGTTACATGACAATTTCAGAGAGCACAGGGTTAGTTTTATTTGAAAATGACATTTTTGACTCAAAGTGGTGCATGGGTAGCAAGGGAGCAAGCATTTCCCTGTCTTCAAACTGAGTTACAAATAAGTACTAGGTGAGTATTGTGAGAATATGGCATTCCTGATTCAAAGAATTGCATGGAAGACAATGGAGCAGGTATTTCACTCAGTTTTCAAAATTGAGTGACATATTAGATTTGCCAAACTCTAGTTGATTGCCCTGCAATAATGCTGTTTTTGACTCAAAGATGTTAAAAAAAATCAATGTAGCAAGTGTTTGATTGGTTTTTCCAAACTAAGCTGTATGCTCATTTCACAGATCACTAAGTGAGTGTTCTGTGAGTTTGATATTTTGACTCAAAAGAGATGCATGGAATACAATGGAGCAAGTATTTCACTCAGCACACAAAACCGAGTTTCATATGAGCTTTGCAGACTAATAAGTGAGTGTTCTGTGAAAATGGAGTTTTGACTCAAAGCAAGTGTATGGAATTCAATGGAGCAAGTTTTTCACTCAGTTTTCGCCACTGAGTGACATACTTGTTTCACAGGGCTGTAGATGAGTGTCATGTGAAAATGGTGTTTTTTACTCAAAGACGTGTATGGAAGACAATGTAGCAAGTATTTCACAAAGATTTCCAAACTGAATTACATACTAGGTTTGCAGAGAACTGTGTGAGTGTTCTGAGAAAGTGACATTTTTGACTTAAAGAAATCAATAGTGCAAGTACTTCACTCAGTTTTGGAAACTGAATTACATACTAGTTTCACAGAAGCAGAGTGAGTGTTCTGCGAAAATGTCACTTCTGACAGAAAGGAGATATAGAACTCAATGGAGAAGTATTTCACCCTGTTTTCAAAACTGAGCTATACACTGGTTTCACATGGCACTAGGTGAATGTTATGTGAAATAAATGTTTTTGAATCAAAGAACTGCATGGAAATCAATGGATCAAGTAATTTCACTCAGTTTTCAAAACTGAGTTACATATTAGTGTCACAGAGCACTATGGGAGTGTTCTTTCTAAATGGAGATTTTAAGTCAGAGAAGTTCATGGAAATAAAAGGAACAAACATATCATTCATTTTTCAAAACTGTGTTACAGAATAGTTTCACAGATATCTACATGAGTGTTCTGTGACAATGGTGTTTTTGACTCAAAGAAATTCAGGGAAATCAATTAATTATGTATTGGACTCAGTTTTCCAAATTGAATTACATAGAAGTTTCTCAGAGAACTTGGTTCTGTGAAAATGGCATTTTTGAATCAAGAAATTGCATGAAAGTTAATGGAGCAAGTATTTCACTCAGTTTTTAAAAACTGAGTTGCATGCTAGTTCCATAAGCACTAGGTGAGTGATCTGTGAAAAGGGCATTTTTACCCAAAGAAGTGCATAGAAGTCAATGAAGCAAATATAACTCAGTATACAAAACTGAGTTACATACAAGTTTTGCAGAGCACCATGTGAGTGTTCTGTGAAAATCAAATGTTCTGTGAACATGGCACTTTTTGACTCACAGAAGTGCATGGAATTCAATGGAGCAAGTATTTCACTCACTTTTCAAATCTGAGTTTTGTAGTAGTTTTGAGAACACTAGGTGTGTGTTCTGTGAAAATGGAATATTTGACACAAAAAGTGCATGGAAGACGATGGATTAAGTGTTTCATTTAGTTTTCAAAACTGAGTTGATGTTAGTTTTGCAGAGTACTATGTGAGTGTTCTGTCATAATGATGATTTTGACTCAAAGAAATTCAAGGGAACCAATATAGCATTTGACTCATCTTTCCAAACTGAATTACAGACTAATTTTGCTATTTGACAGATGAGCATTCTGTGAAATGGCATATTTGACTCAAGGAAATGCCTGGAACTGAGCGTGTATCATACTCAGTTTTCAAAACTGAATTACATATTTGTGTTGCAGAGCACTAGCGAATGATCTGTGAAAAGGGCCTTTTTACTCAAGGAAGCACATAGAAGGCAATGGAGGAAATTTCAACCCGTATACAAAACTGAATTACATACTAGTTTTCTTGAGCACTAGGTGAGTATTCTGTGCCAATGGTTTTTTTGTCTCAAGGAAGTGCAGGGAAATCAATGCAGCAAAAATTTGACTCAGGTTCCAAATATACTTACATACTAGTTTCACAAAGCACTAAGTGAGCACTCTGCAAAAATTTTTAGCTTGAAGAAGTGCAGGGAATTAAATGGAACAAGTATTTCACTCCGTTTTTAAAACTGAGTTTTAAAAACTGAAACATGGTGGTTTCGCAGAGCACTAGGTGAGTGTTCTGTGAACGTGGCACTTTTGCCTCAAAGAGGTGCATGGAATTCAATGGTTCAAGCATTTCTCTTAGTTTTCAAAACAGAGATACATCCTAGATTCACTGAGCACAAGGTGAGTGTTCTGTGAAAAGAGTGTTTTGTTAAAAAATGTGCATTGAAGTCAAATGAGCAAGTATTTTACTCAGTTTACAAAATTGGGTTATATATAGTTTTGCTGAGAAATATGTGAGAGTCCCATGAAAATGGTATTTTGTTGCAAAGTTGAGCATGAAAATAAAATGCTCAATTATTTAAATTGAGCATGATTAAACTGAAAATGACTAAAATCATCATTCAAAACCGAGATTCATACAAGTTTCACAGAGTACTGGGTGAGTGTTCAGTGAAATTGGAGTTTTGATTTAAAAAAGCGCATGGTACACAATGAAGGAAGTATTTCACTCAGTTTCAAAACTGAGTTATGTACTAGTTTTTCAGAACACTTGATACGTGTTTTGTGGAAATGGTGTTTTGACACAAAAATGTGCATGGAAGACTAGGGAGCAAGGATTTCACTCATATTTCAAACTGAGTAACGTATGAGTTTTGCAGATCATAAGGTGAATGCCTCATGACAATGGTGTTTATGACTCAAAGAAGTGCATGAAAGTCAACGGAGCTTGTTTTTCAGTCACTTTTCAAAACTGGTAATGTATTGGTTTCTCAGAGCATTTGGTTGGTGTTGAGTGAAAATGGCACTTTGGCTTCAAGGAAAGGCATGGAAGTCAATTAAACAAGTCTCCATGCAGTTTTCAATACTGAGAAACCTACTAGTTTCACAGTGCAGTAGGTCTATGCCATGTGAAAAAGGCATTCATGACTCAAAATGTATGGAATTAAATTGAGAATGTATTTCACTGAGTTTTCCAAACTGAGTTACATACTATTGTTGCAGAGCACTAGGTGACTGTTGTGTGATGATGGTGTTTTTGACTCAAGGAAATCCAAGGATATCAATGGAGGAACTATTTGACTCAGTTTGCCAAACTGATTTACATGCTAGTTTCACAGAGCAATAGTTGAATGTTCTGTAATAATGGAGTTTTTGACACAATAAGGGCATGGAATTCAATGGGGGAAATTATAACACCCAGATTTCAAACTGGTTTACATGCTGGTCCCACAGAGCACTACATGAATGTTCTGTGAAAATTGCATTTTTGACTTGAAGAACAGCATCCAAGTCAATGCAGAAAACATTTCACTCAGTTTTTCCAATTTTTTACATATAGTTTCACAGAGAACTAATTGACTTTCTTTGAAAATGGTGTTTTGACTCAGAATATGTGCAAGGAAGTCAATGGAGCTAGTATTTCACTCAGTTTCCAAAACTGATTACATACTAATTTAGGAGAACACTAAGTGAGGGTTCTGTGAAAATAGAGTTTTGTCTCAAAAGAAGTCCATGGAACATAATGGAGCATATATTTCACTCAGTTTTCACAAGTAGTTTCACAGAGTACTAGGTGAGGGTTCTGTGAATGGAGTTTTTCACTCAGAAATACATGGAAGGAAAAGTAGCAAGTATTTCTGTCAGTTTTCAGAGTTACATACTAGTTTCAGAGAACAGTAGGTGAGTACTCTGTGACTGTCCTTTCTGACTCAAATAAGTGCATGGAAGTCAAAAGAGCATGTATTTCACTCAATTTTCAAAATAAGTTACATAAAAATTCCACAAAGCTCAAGGTGAGTGTTCTGTGAAAATGGTGTTTCAAACTCAAAGAACTATATGGAATTCAAAAGAGCAAGTATTTAATTCAGTTTTCATCCTGAGTTACATACAAGCTTAGCAAAACCGCAGGTGAGTGTTCTGTGAGAATGACATTTTTGGCTCAAAGAATTACATGGAATTCAAAGAGGCAAGTACTTCACTCAATTTTCAAACTGAGTTACCTACAAGTTTTGTAAAGCCCTAGGTGAGTGTTCTGTGAAAATGGCGTTTTTGACTCATAGAATGGCATTAATGGAGCAAGTATTTAATAGAGCTTTCAGTGTTTCATATTAGTTTCAGAGAGCACTAGGTGATTGTTCTGTGAAAATGACAACTTTTACCACAAAGAAGTGCATGGAAGTCAATGGAGCAAGTATTTCACTCCATTTACAAAACGGAGATAAATACTAGCTTCACAGAACAATAGATGAATGTTCTGTGAATATGGCATTTCTGACACAAGGAAATGCGTAGAAGTCAAAGCAGCGAGTACTTCACTCAGTTTCCAAAACTGAGTTGCATATTAACATCTAAGAACACTAGGTTATATTCCTGTAAAAGTGACATTGTTGACTCAAAGAAGGGCATAGGAGTCAATGGCACAAGCAACTCACTCAGTTTTCAATACTGAGTTACATAACATGTTTATTAAATAATAGGTACAGTACCTGTGAAAAGTGGGTTTTGTTCAAAAGATGTTCAGAAAGTCTAGGGAGCAAGTATATCACTCAGTTTTCAAAACTGAGTTACATACTAGTTTTGCAGATCATTAGATGAGTGTCCAAGAAAATGGTGTTTTGTATCAAAAGATGAGTGTGGAGGGCAATAGATCAAGTATTTCAGTCAGTTTTCACAAGGAGTGGCACATTTTCAGAGCACTAGTTGAGTGTTCTACAAATATGGCAGTTTGACCCAATAAAACTTATGAAGATCAATGGAACAAGAATTTCAGTCATTTTGAAGCTGAGATACATACCAGTTTGCAGAGCACTAGTTGAGTGTTCTGTGAAAATGGAATTTTGACTAAACGAAAAGCCTGGAAGTGCATGGAGCAAGTACTTCATTCAGTTTTTAAAACTGAGTTTCATAGTAGTGTTGTAGAGCACTAGGTGGATATTCTGTGAAAATTGTGATTTTGACTGAAATATCTACATGGAATTCAAAGGAACAAGTATCTCATTCAGTTTTTGAAACTGAGTTACAAAATTGTTTCACAGAGCAATAGGTGAGTGTTCTTTGAATATGATATTTTCAACCATAAGAAGTGCCCAGAAATCAAGGAAGCAAGTATTATACTCAGTTTTCAAACTGAGTTCATTTCTAGTTTCCCAGAGCACTTAGTAAGTCTTCTGTGAAAATGTCCTTTTTGACTCAGAGTACTGAGTGGAAGTCAAAGGAGCAAGTGTTTCACTGAGTTTTCAAAATTGAGATACATATTACTTTCACAGGAACTAGGTGAGTATTCTATGAAAATAGGGCTCTTCATTCAAAGAAATGTATGGAAGGTAATGGAGCAAGTATTTAACTCAGTTTTCAAACTCAGTTAATATTAGTTTCAAAGAGCCCAAGGAGGATGTTCTGTGAAAATGGAATTTTTGACTCAAAAGATCAATGGAAGGCAATGGAGCAATTATTTCACTTATTATTATTATTATTATTTTTTGCATGGGCAGGCACCTGGTGAGTGTTCTGAGAAAATGGGATTTTGACTCAAAGCAGTCATTTGAAGTCAATTGTGAAAGTATATAATTCAGATTTTTAAACTGAGTTTCATATTAATTTCAACATGCAGTAGGTGAGACTTCTTTGAAAATGTTTTTGAATCAAATCAGTGCATGGATGTCAAGAGAGGAAGTGTTTGACTCAGTTTTACAAACTGAACTACATATTAGTTGCACAGAGCTCTAGGTGAGTGTTATGAGCAAATGGCATTTTTATCTCAAAGAATGGCATGGAAGTTAATGGAGCAACTATTCCACTCAGTTTTCAAAATTGAATTACATGCTTGTTTGACAGAGCACTAATGTGTGTTCTGTGAAAATGCTGTGTTTTTTTGGTTTGTTTTTTTGCATGGTCAGGCACTGGGAATTGAACCCGGGTCTCTGGCATGGCAAAATGCTGTTTTTGACTCAAAAAAGGGCATGGAAGTCAAAGGAGCAAGATTTTCACTCAGTTTTCAAATTGAGTTAATAAAAGTTTCACAGAGCACTAAGTGGGTCTTCTATGGAAATGTCACTTTTGACTCAAAGAACTGAATGGATAGCAATGGAACAATGATTTTGCTGAATTTTCAATGCTGAGATACATACTAGTTCCACAGGGAGTTCGTGAGTTTTCTGTGCAAATGACATTTATGGTTCAAAGCAGTGAATACCATTCAATAGAGCAAGTCTTTGACTCTGTTTTGAAAACTGAGTTACATGCAAGTTTTACAGTGCACCAGGTGAGTTTTGCTTGAAAATCATATTTTTGAATGAAAGGAGTGAATGGAAATTAATGGAGCAAGTATTTCACTCGGTTTTCAAAACTGAAAGTTTTGAAACATAGAAGTTTTGCAGAGCACTAGGGCTCTGTTCTGTGAAAATGGAATTTTTGACCCAAGAAGTGCATGGAAGGCAATGGAACAACTCTTTCACACAAGTTTCTAAACTAAGCTAAATACTAGTTTCACAGAAACCTAGATGAACATTTTGTGAAGATGATGTTTACCACTCAAGGAATTGCATTGAATTCAACAAAGCAGATATTTTATTCATTTTTTTTTAACATGGGCAAGCACTGGGAATTGAACCCAGGTCTCCAGTGTAGCAGGCAAGAATTTTGCCACTGAGCCCCCATCACACGTCACAAAAATTATTCAGTTTTGAAAATAGAGTTACAGATTAGTTTCACAGGTGTTTGTTCTGTGAAAATTGTGATTTGACTCAAAATATTTAAATGAAAATCTATGGAGAAATTATTTCACTCAGTTTTCAAGCTGAGTTATATAATTTTTTAAAATTTTATATTAATTTAATTAATTTTTTTTTCACAGAGCACTTGGTGATTATTCTGTAAAAATGGAATTTTTGATTAACAGAACCACACAGAAGGCATTGGAGAAAGTATTTCACTCAGTTTTCAAAGAATGAACACACTGGTTTTGCAGATCCCTAGATGAGTGTTCTGACAGAATGGTGCTTTAACTCAAATAAGTGCAGGGAAATCAAAGGAGCAAATATTTGACTTATTTTTCCAAAGTGAGTTACATTCTTGTTTTGCAGAGCACTATGTGGGTGTTATGTGAAAGTAGTGCTTTGAGTCAAAAGATGTGCATGGAAGTCAATGAAGCAAGTATTTCACTCAGTATTCCAAACTGTCATACAAGTTTCACAGAACACCAGGTGAAGGTTCTGTGAAAATGTCGTTATTGCTCAAGGAAGTACATGGAAGGCAATGGAGAAGTATGTCACTCAGTTCTCGAAACTTAGTTGCATACAAGTTTCACAGAGCACTTTGTCAGTGTTGTGAGAAAATAGCACTTTTGACTCAAAGGAAGGCATGGAAGTCAATGCAGCAACTATTTCAAACAGTCTTCTTAACTGATTTACAAATTAGATTCACGAAGCACTAGGTGAGTGTTTTGTAAAAATAGCATTTTGATTCAAAGAAGCACATAGAATTCAATGAAGCAAGTATTTTACTCCATTTTCAAAACTGAATTACATGTAAGTTTCTCAGAGCACTATGTAGTGTTATGTGAAAATGGCATTTTTATCTCAAAGACGTGCATGGAAGCTAGTGGAGCAATGATTTCACTCAGTTTCTCAACACAGAGTTACATGGTTGTTTCACAGAGCAATGAGAGTTCTGCGTATATGACTCAATTGACACAAAGATGTGCATGGAAGTCAATTGAGCAAGTATTTCACTCCTTTTCAGATCTGATTACATACTAGTTTCACAGAGCACTAGGTGAGTGTTCTGTGAAAGGGAGCTTTTGACTCAAAGAAATGCATGGAAGGCAATGGTTCTAGTATTTCAGTCAGTTTTCAAAACTCATAAGTTAGTTTAGCAGAGCACTATATTATTGTTTTGTGAACATGGCATTTTTGACTCAAATAATTGCATGGAGTTCAATGGAGCAAGTATTTACCTCAAAATGGAGTTATATACTAATTTTTCAGAAGACTAGGTGAGTGTTCTGAGAAAATAGCATTTTTGACTCAAAGAAATGCGCAGAATTCAATTTAGCAAATATTTCAGTTTTCAAAGCTGAATTTCATATTAGTTTTGCAGAGCACTAGGTGAGTGTTCTGTGAAAATATTTTTTGGCACTAAGTAGTGCATTGCATGGAAGACAATGGAGCAGGTATTTCACTCAGTTTTCAAGCTGCGTGCATACTAGTTTCACCGAGTGCTAGGTGACTGTTCTAGTTAGTAAGCTGCCAGATTGCAATATACCAGAACTTGAGTGGCTTTTAAAAGGGAGAATTTATTATGTCACACATTTACTCTTTGAAGGCCATGAAAATGTCCAAATTAAGGCAAAGCTATAGAAATATCCAAGTTAAAGCATCCAGGGGATGAACATTAAAGAACTTGGCTTTTCTGGGGTACATGACAGATTCAAGCTGGCATATCCTACACTTTGAGCCCCCCAAAGTCATGTTCTTTCTAATGCAAAATACATTCATTCCATCATAATATCATAATGTCTTAAACCATTTTGGTGACAATAGAAATACAATACAAAGTCAGAAATGATAAAAATATCATGAAACACAGCTACAGGTATGGTCTGCCCTAGGGCAAAATTTTCCTTTGGCTCTGGACCTGTAAAACTCAGAACAGGTTACCTGCTGAAAATATACAAAGTTAGGACAGTCACAGGATAAATATTCCCATTTCCATTGGGAGAAATTGGAATGACCACAGGGGCCATTGAACCCATATGCATCCAAAAACTTGCAGGGCAAACTACATTAGATTTCAAAGTCTGAGAGTCATTTATCCTCATGGCTTTGGGAAGTGGCAGCCCCACCCTTTCCAAGGCCCTATGCAGTGGCCTGGCTCTCTCCAAATGCAACCTTGGGGAACATTGGGGAGGCTTCCTTTTTCTTGGCTCCACCCTTTCCAAGCATCAGGGCCACTCCTGGGACCCCTGCCATCTCCAGGGCGCATGCTCAATCCCTACAGGATAGTGGGGTGGCCTCCAGGCTCTCCCCAATCTCAAGAAATGTGCTTTACCCTCTCCAGAGCCTGTTGTGGCACATTTCTTCCTGAACAATGAGGTGGAAGACCCACCTTCTGCCTTCGGGGCAAACTAACCTTCTGCAAGTGCATGGGTGGGTCCACACTCCTGGCCTGTGGTTTCTTGACTTCACACATTAGCTTCCTGGTTCTGTCTCTGAAGTTATTTTTCCTTCAATTTGTCCTTTTTCTCTCCCCTTTAGTCCAAACTGGCAGTGGTTCCATTTATACAGATCCTACAACACACTTTTTGGTTTCCTAAGCAATATGTTGGGATAATGCCCATCAGACAAAAGGATTTTCCACAAAACCTTCTTGGATAACTCCATCTCCAATTTTGGCATTTTCTGAAATAGCTTACTGGTTCCACGTTTGGTCAAATCCTCACATGGGACACTATTCTCTGTGTCTACCTTTCTGGGAGCCCAGAATGTTCCAGAACATCATTTTCTTCTTTCTTTGTACCCAAAGTTCAGTTCTCAGCTTATCTCTTTCCTGTTGCATTTCACTATAAGTTGCAAGGAGAAACCGGGTTTCCACTTTCCATATTTAATTTGAAAAGATCTTCTACCAGATATCTAAATTCATGGTTTTAAAAATCTGTCTTCCATCCAAAGCCAGTCAATTTTGCCAGAGTCTATGCAACTTAAAACAAGGGTAACCTTTCTTGCAGTTTACAGTAACACATGCACCATTTTTTCCTAAGGCTTTATCAGAAGTATCTTTAGTGTTCACATCTCTACCAACAGTCTATTCAAAGCATTCTAAGCCTTCTCTATCAATGTCCTCACAGATTTTCCAGAATGCTCCCCTTATTGATTTAAAAACCTGGTCCAACATGTTGATATTTGCAAAACACAGGAGCAGCACTCCTAGGACCAAAATCTGTTCGAGTTAGTAAGGTGCCAGAATACAATATATCAGAATTTCAATGGCTTTTAAAAGAGATAATTTATTAAGTTGCAAGTTTACCATTCTAAGGTCATGAAAATGTCCAGATTAAGGAAAGGCTATAAAGTTGTCCAAATTAAGGCATTCAGGAAAAGATACCCAGTGGATTCATAACTCCTCTGACAGCTGGAAAGGCGCATGAAAATATCTGCTAGCTTTCTCTCCCAGCTTGTTTTATGACGCTCCCTGGAGGCATTTTCCCTCTTCATCGCCAAATGTCTCTGGCTGTGTGGGCCCTGTTGTCTCTTTCCAAAAGGGTTCCCTTTTAAAGGAATACAATAAGAAACCCCACCTTGAATGGGTGGAGACACATCTCCATGGAGACCATCTAATCAAAAGTGGCTGGGTCACATATCCATGGAAACAATAAAAAAGATCTCACCCAGCAGTGTTGAATGAGGATTAAATAACTTGACTTTTCTAGGGTACACAAAAGATTCAAGTTGGCACAGTGAGTATTCTGTGACTATGATGCTTTTGACACACAGAAATGCATGTAAGACACTGAAGGAAGTATTTCACTCAGTTTTCAAAAACTGAGACACATACTAGTTTCTCTGAGCATTAGGTGGCTGTTCTATGAAAATGGTGATTTGACTCAATTTATGGAACTCTGTGGAGCAAGTAATTCATTCAGTTTTCAAAACTGAGTCACATACTAGTTTTACAGATCACTAGGTGAGTGTGCTCTGAAAATAGAGTTTTCACTCAAAAGAAGTGCATGGAAGTCAATGAAGTATATCAGTCTGTTGTCAGATCAGAATGACATACTAGTATCACAGAAAGCTGAGTGTTATGTGAAAATGATGTTTTTGACTCAAAGAAGTTCATAGAAATCATTGGAGAAAATTTTTGAGTTCTCAAAATTGAGTTATATACTAGTTACACAGAGCAATACATGAATGTTTTGTGAAAATTATGTTCTGACCCAAAAGAAGTGCATGAATTCACAGAGTAAGGATTTCACTCAGTTTTCCAAACTGTATTGCATACGTGTTTCACAGAGTACTTGGTGAGTGTTTTGTGTATATGGCATTTATGTTACAAACAATTGCATGGAAGACAATGTATCAGGTATTTCATTCAGTTTTCAAAACTGAGTTACATACTGCTTCCACAGAGCACTATGTGAGTGTCCTATGAAAATGATGATTTTGACCCAAAGATGGGCATGGAAGTCAATGGAGCAAGAATTTACTCAGTTTTCAAAACTTCATTACATATAATTTTTGCAGCACACTAGGTGAGTGTCCCATGAAAATGGTGCTTTGTCTCAAAACATGCATGAAATTCAGTGGAGGAAGTAATTCACTGAATTTTCAAACTGAGTCACATACTAGTTTTGAGAACACTAGGGCAATGTCTGTAAAAATGGTATTTTGTCTCAAAAGATATGCACCAAAGTCAATTGAGGAAGTATTTTGCTCAGTTTAAAAATTGTGTTACATGCTATTTTCACAGAGAACTATGTGAGTGTTCTGTGAAAATGATGTCTTTGACTAAAATAAGGGCATGGAAGTCAGTTGAGCAAGTATTTCACTTAGCTTTAAAACATAGTTACATACTAGTTTCACAGAGCCTAGGTGAATATTCTGTGATAATGGCTTCTTTGACTCAAAGAAGTGCATGGAATTCAATGGAGCAAGCATTTCACTTAGTTTTCAAAACTGAGTTACATACTAATTTCTCAGGGCACTAGGTGAGTGCTTTATGAATATTGCATTTTAAAAAACGTTTTTATTGTATAATATAACATATACACAAAGCAAAGAAAGAAAAAAGCAGTTTTCAAAGCACTCTTCAACAAGTAGTTACAGGACAGATCTCAAAGTTTGTCATGGGTTACCATACTGTGCCCATTTGAGAAGCCAGTCTTAATCCTGATCCAGTCTTGTGGGAGAAACCATTTCTTTTTAATCCTATTCAGTACTATAGGTTGGAGGCTTGATTAGATTCTCTCCACAGAGATGTGACTCACCCAATCGTGAGTATTAACCTTAATTAGATGGAGATGTGCTGCCATGATTCCAAGTGGGTCTTGATTACTTTACTAGAATCCTCTAAAACAGGAAGCATTTTGGAAAAAGCTTGAGAATGATGAGACTGCCATGAGAACTACAAGAGCCCATGCAGCCAGAGACCCTTGAAGATGAAGAAGGAAAATGCCCCCTGGGGAGCTTCATCTAACAAGAAGCCAGAAGAGAAAGCTAGCAGACGCTGCCATGTTCGCCATGTGTTTTCCAGTTCAGGGAGAAATCCAGAACTTCATTGGTTCTGCTTTAATTTGGACATTTTCACAGCTTTAGGACATGTAAACTTGCAACTTAATAAAATTTCCCTTTTTAATAACCATTCCATTTCTGGTATATTGCATTCTGGCAGCTAGCAAACTAGAACACACCATCATCTCAGATTTCTCCTTCTAGATGCTCCAGAACATTGGAGGCTAGAAGAAACAAATATTTTTTATCATCACAGTCGACTTTTTCTTCTTTTTGTGAAAAATAGTGTATACATAAAAAGCAATACATTTCAAAGCACATCACCACGATTAGATGTAGAACAGACTTAAGAATTTGGTATGGGTTACAATTCTACAGTTTTAGATTTTTGCTTCTAGCTGCTCTAAGATACTGGAGATTAAAAGAAATATCAATATAGTGATTCAGCAATTATACTCATTTATTAAACCATACTTTCTCTGTATAACTCCACCATGACCTTGGATCTTTCTTCCACTCTTTAGGGGTATTTGGGTTATGCCCCTTCTCACTTTTTCATTTTGGAAGGGGCTGTCAGTAATATGGGGTAGGGAGATGAATCTAGCTGATGTTCTGGAAAGGCTGGCCCCTCTAGGCTTCAGGGCTTATCTGGTCCAGGCACCCACCTGGAGGTTGTAGTTTTCTGGAAAGTTACTCTAGTGCATGGAAATTTTGTAGAATCTTATATACTGCTCTAGGTGTTCTTTAGGATTGACTGGAATGGTTTTGGTTGGGTCTGGCAAGTTATGATTGATAGCAATGTCTAACTGAAGTTTGCATAAGAGTGACCTCCAGAGTAGCCTCTCAAATCTATTTGTACTCTCTCAGCCACACATACCTTATTTGTTACATTTCTTTCCCCCAGCTTTGGACAGGATGGCATTGTTGATCCCACACTTCCAGGGCCAGGCTCATCCCTGGGAGTCCTCTCCCACGCTGCTAGAGAGAACTTCAACCCTGGATGTTATGATCCATGTAGGGGGAGGGCAATGATTTCACTTGCAGAGTTAGGCTTAGAATGAGTGAAACCACATCTGAGCAACAAAAGAGTTCTGGAGGTGACTCTTAGGCATACTTACAGGTAGGCTAAACTCTGCTACCTACATAAGCTTCACAAAAGCAAGCCTCAAGATCAAGGGGTTGGCCTATTGATTTAGGTGTCCCTAATATTTGACACAGTATCAGGGGTTTCCCCAGTGGTAAAGTTGAATAGTTCCATATTTTTTCTCCCAACCCTCAAGGGATATTGCAAAAACCTTTTGATTATTTGCTTAACAGAACATGGCCTTAAAATATTTTTACTGATAATACTCAACATACAAACATTCTTAACATGCAAACATTTCATACATGGTGTACAGTTAATGGTTCACAATATCATCACATAGTTTTGTATTCATCCCCAGCATAATTTTTTTTGAACATTTCCATCACTCCAGAAATAGAAATAAAAAAGAAAAAAGAAAAAACTCATACATGCCATACCCCTTATCCCTTCCTTTTATTGACCACTAATATTTCCATTTAAAATGGAATTTTAGAATTTATTTTAACTTTGTTTCATCTATTATTTGTTTACTTTTTGTCCATATTTTTACTCATCTGTCCATTTGCTAGGTAAAAGGAGCATCAGATACAAGGTTTTCGCAACCACACAGCCACATTGTAAAAGCCATATCATTATACAATCATATTCAAGAAACAAGGCTACTGGAGCACAGCTCTACAGTTTCAGGTACTTCCCTCTAGCCACTCCATATGCCATAAACTAAAAAGGGATATCTATATAAGCATAAGAATAATCTTCAGGATAACCTCTGGATTCTGTTTGAAATTTCTCAGCCACTGACACCTTATTTTTTCTCTTTTCTCTCTTCCCCCTCTTGGTAAAGAAGGTTCTCTCAATTCCTTGATGCTGGGTTCTGGCTCATCCCGGGGTTTCTGTCTCATGTTGCCAGGGAGATTTACACCTCTGGGAGGTTTACACATGTCCCACAGAGTGTGTGTGTGTGTGGGGAAGGCAGTGAGTTCACTTACTGTGTAGGCTTAGAGAGAGAGGCCACATCTGAGCTACAAAACAGTTCTCTGGGGGTGACTCTTAGGCCTAATATTAAGTAGGCTTAGCTTATCCCTTTTTTCCAATATACATTAAAAAATTTTTATTATCCACAATGAACAAATATACAGACATTCTTGACATACAAACATTCTTGACATGGTTACAATCAATGGCTCACAATATCATCACATAGTTGTGTATTCATCACATGATCATTATTTTGAACATTTATATCTCTCCAGCAAAATAAAGAAAAAATTAAAAACTCATACATGCCATATCTCTTATCACTCCCTTTCATTGACCACTAGTATTTCAGTCTGCTCAATTTATTTTAACCTTTGTTCCCCCTACTATTTGTTTATTTCTTATCCATATTTTTTACTCATCTGTCCATACTGTAGATAAAAGGAACATCAGACACAAAGTTTTCACAATCACCCAGTCACTTTGCAAAACTATATCATTATACAATCATCTTCAAGAAACACAGCTACTGGAACACAGCTCTACAGTTTCAGGTACTGCCCTCTAGTCACTCTAGCACATCATAAACTAAAAAGGGGATATCTATATACCCTAGGTTTTCTCAATCCCTTGATGATGAGTCCCAGCTCATTCTAGGATTTCTGTCATATGTTTCCAGGGAGGTTTAAAACCCTGGGAGTCAGGTCCACATAGAGAGGGCGAGGGCAGTGAGTTCACTTGCAGTATTGGTTGAGAGAGAGAAGCCATATCTGAGCAACAAACTAGATTCTCTGAGGGTGACTTTTAGGCCTAATTTTAAGTAGGCTTAGCCTATCTTTTGTGGGGATAAGTTTCATAGGGACAAACCCCAATATCGAGGGCTTGGCCTATTGATTTGGTTGTCCTCACTGCTTGTGAGAATATCATAAATTCTCCAAATGGGGAAATTTAATATTTCCCCCTTTCTCCCCACTTCTCCAAGAGGACTTTACAAATATTTCTTTATTCACTGTCCAAATCACTCTGGGATTTAAGGTGGCATCACACTAACCCAGACAAACCAACAAAACCTCACACCCTATTCAAAATTCCATGTACTTATGGTGTCCGAGTTAACCGACCATACAAGTTAACTTAGGAAATGCACTAGCCAAAATATAAATTTTGCACCAAATATATATCTCTCCCTTTAGTGTTACATAGAAATTGAAGTTTTAAAATATGAACAATATCATCATTTATCCAGTTTTCTGATATCTTAGTCCTATCCAGATCATCTTCATTTATATCTTTATTTGATGTCTCATCACTTTTTCAACTTTTTAAAGTTTCTGTATGTGGTACTACTGACTTTCATATCTTCAGAGCTCTAACTCTGAGTCTCAGGTGTCACTTAAACATGCGAAGTTTCTGGGAAAGACCATGTTATATGCAAAGAGTTCAGTATCTCAGAATTTAGAATTAACAATTACACTTCCTGAATATATGTGACTATCATAAGAGTTTATAATACAGGACCCTTTACAATAAGCTCCAACCTGATAATCCATGCTCTCAACTTTAGTTTACCAGAGTTTTATTATAGTTAGTCCATATGATTGGGGCATGATATTTGTCATTTTGTTTCTGATATTTCCTTCAACATATGGCTCTTAAAGGTCATTCATCTAGTTGCATGCCTCACAATTTCATTCCATCTTGCAGCCACTCAGCAGTCCATGTGTGCATACACCGTAGTTCCCCCTTCCATTCCTCAGTTGTAGTGGTCACCCATTCATAGTGGATCATGAACACAGCCACCAGAAACACCAGTCTGCAAATTTCCATTCATGTCCTCACACTCAGTTCCCCCAGGTATATACTAAGCAATGGGATATCAGGATCATATGGCAAACCACCCCTAGCCTCCTGTGGAACAACCACACTGCCCTCCAAGGGGCTGCACCTCTCATTTCCTTATTGACAGTGAATAAGTACATCTCTTTCTCCACATTTTCCATAGCACTTGTTTCTCTCTGTTCTCTTTTTAAAAAATTTTTATTGATACACCAACATACAAGAACATGCATTCTTTTTTTGTTGTTGAATTTTGTTTATTTTTGTTAGTTTCTTTGTTTATTTGGGAAGTACATTTACTATTATTATTTTTTTGTCATTCCATTCTACAAATCTAATCAGTAATTCACAATATCATCACATAGTTTCATATTCATCATCATGATCATTTCTTGGAACATTTGCATCTATTCAGAAAAAGAAATGAAAAGAAAACAGGAAAAAATTCATACATACCATATCCCCCCCCCTCACTGATCACCAGCATTTCACTCTAAATTCCTTTTAACATTTGTTCCCCCTATTATTCATCTTTGTTCCATATGTTTTACTCATCTATTGATAAGGTAGATAAAAGGAGCATCAGACACAAAGTTTTCACAATCACACAGTCACATTGTGAAAGCTATATCATTATATAATCATCTTCAAGAAACATGGCTACTGGAGCACAGCTCTACATTTTCAGGCAGTTCCCTCCAGCCTCTCCACTACATCTTGACTAACAAGGTGATATCTATTTAATGCATAAGAATAACCTCCAGGATAACATCTCAACTCTGTTTGGAATCTCTCAGCCATTGACACTTTATTTTGTCCCATTTCATTCTTCCCTCTTTTGGTTGAGAAGGTTTTCTCAATCCCCTGATGCCGAGTCTCAGCTCATTATGTTTTTTTTTCTCAATCCCTTGATGCTGAGTCTCATCTCATTCCAGGATTTCTGCCCCATGTTGCCAGGAAGGTCCATACCCCTGGGAGTCATGTCCCACGTAGACAGGGGGAGGGTGGTGAGTTTGCTTGTTGTGTTGGCTGGAGAGAGAGGCCACATCTGAGCAACAAAAGAGGTTCTCTTGGGGGTGACTCTTAGGCCTAATTTTAAGTAGGCTTGACCTATCCTTTATGGGGTTAAGTTTCCAATGAACAACCCCCAAGATTGGGGGTTCAGCCTATAGCTTTGATTGTCTGCACTGCTTGTGAGAATATCAAGAATTCAACTTGGGGAAGTTGAATTTTCCCCCTTTTTCATCATTACCCAAAGGGGACATTGCAAATACTTTTTTATTCTCTAATCAAATCACTCTGGGATTCATTGGGGCATCACTCTGGACAAACCAACAAAATCTCACGTCTTACTCAAGCTTCTATGTACTTATGGTGTTCAATTAAGCTGTCTACATAGGTTATGTTAGGAAAATCATTAGTCAAAATATAAATTTTGTACCAAATAAACATTTTTTGCTTTAGTCTCACACATAAGTTAAAATTTTAAAATATTAATTACCATCTATTTTCAGCACCCTGCAGTAATGACATTCCTTTGTTCTTCCTCTCATGCAAAAACATTTTTAAAATTTGTACAGTCACTTTCATTAGACACTCTAGGCATTCTTAGATTATATAATCTCAGTCTTTATCATCTATCTTACTTTCTGATTTCATTTGTGCCCCCAGCCATCCT
>PVIY010039039.1:0-23442 GCA_004026745.1 Myrmecophaga tridactyla
ATAATATGCTTCATTTTGTGCTGGGTTATATACCAAATGGCTGGATCTTCTAAAGGACATCTACATGTTTCAAGAGGTAAAAATGACTGTACAAGGTTAACACAAAACTATACAAGACAGCTGATATGAAAAATCTATGTATGAGATTATATCCCACTTGCAGTTTTTGTATGTTTGAAAAGTAGAATTCATGAACTAAAGCACACTTTCCTTCTATAATTCTGCCAACTTTAATGGAAATGGGTTTAACCTGATTACAACACTAATACCAGTATCACTGCTCTGCTATTTACTAAAAAAAAAAAAATGTATTTTTCAATAAATTAAAGTCAACACAATACCCTTGCAAGCTAGAATCCTAGCTATTTGGTGAATAAGGACCTGACATCAGAAAAAGAGAAGTCTATAAAAAGTTTCAAACTTTGGAAGTGTGGTATTTTTGAAACCGCATCCATTCCTTGCATTGAAGATGTGAAACCTAATCCCATTTCTCTTTATATTTGGGTTTGTGTTTTAGTCTGCCAAAGTTGCTGAGCAATATATCACAAATGGACTGGCTTTGTCTATTATTTTTTATTATGATGTTATAAGTGAGATATATTCATCCAAAATTTATAGTGGTTCACAGTATCAGCATAAGGTGGTGAATTCACATTATAATAAAATTTTGAACATTAAAAGAATACCCAAAACATTCCATGCCTCCCATACCCCCTTACTGTTTAATTTTATCTTTTTTTTTTATTATCTGTCCATACACTGGATAAAGGGAGTGTCAGTCACAAGACTTTCATACTTATATGTTCACACCTTAAAAGCTCTATAGTTATTCAATCATCTTTAAGAATCAAGGCTATGGGATTACAGTTCATCAGTTTGAGGTATTTCCCTCTAGCTACTCCAATACACCAAAAACTGAAAGGGAATATCTATACACTGTATAAGAATAACCTCCAGAAAGACCTCTCAGTCTATTTGAAATCTCTCAGCCACTAAAATTTTATTTTGTTTCATTTATCTTTTCTCTTTTTATTAAGAAATCTTTCTCACTCCCATGATGCCAGGGTCAGGCTCATTCCTGGGAGTCATGTCCCATGTAGGGGAGAGGACAGCGAGCTCACCTATGGAGTTGGCTTTGAGAAAGAGGCCCCATCTGAGCAAAAATAGAGGTTGTTATATCTTAGACATAATCATAAGTAAGCTGAGCTTCTTCTTTGCAAGAATGAACTTCATAAGAGCAAGCCCTGAGATCGAGGGACTGGCCCATCAAATTGACAGTCCCCAATGCTTGTGAGAATATCAAGTCTTCTGGATTTTAACAACAGGGATTTGTTAGTTTACAGTCATAAGGCTGTGAAAATGTTCAAATCAAGGAATCAACAAGGTGATATCTCCTCCTCAAAGAAAAGCTTATATGATCCAGGACTCTTCTGTCACATGGGAAGGCTTATGGTTGTGTCTGCTGTATTTTTCTTCCAGTTTTTGTTGCTTTCAGCTTTTGGATACTCCATCTGTGTCTTTCTCTCTGAGCTTCTGTGTGTTTCTCTTTTAACTTATGTCTCTTTTAAACTCTATATGTCCTCTCTGAGCTTCTCTGGCTTTTCTCTTTGAGCTCCTCTGGCATTTTACTGTGAATTTTATCTCTCATAAAGGACCCCAGTAAGAGGATTAAGAGCCATCTGGGGCATACCTCAACTGAAATAACCTAACCAAAAGGTCCTACCTATGATTGCTCTACACCAAAAAAAATGGATTAGCTTTCAGAACAAGATCTTTTGGGGGTACATACAACTTCAAACTATCATAGTTGTGATCTTGCCATTTCATACTGAGTATCTAGATTTCTAAATACATCTTCCTGTTGCTTCATATTCTTGTAACTTTCTTTATTAACTAAACTACATCCAGATTCATTTTTACTCGATACCCATAATTTCCTAAATTTGACATTTTGGTCCTTGTCCCCAAATTCAATATTTCCCATATTTCAGCAGACTGTGATTTGTCTCCCCTCTTTCTTGCCTTGCCAAAGCATTTCCCTTTTTTTTTTTTTTTGTCTTTTACTTGTTCAGCAAATTTCACTGGATTCACAGGCGCTGGGTTATAATAGCTAGGTACAGCTTCTCCAGTCTCTGTCAAAGCTTTAGCTTGCAGGGTTGCCATTTGAGCTACCATAGCTATGAGGAATTACTTGTGTTCAGCGTACCAACAGGGCAGCAACACTGAGGACAAAATCTCCAGTAGCTGCAGTTGCTGCAGTGATTTCTTGTTATTTCTGTTTTTCGACCCCATTTTCCTTTCCACATTGTTTTTGTAATTCCTTTGCCGTTTCCAACTTCCAGGCTAAGGAATCTTGTGCATCCATTGTTGTGTTTCTACTTCTAAAGGAGGTAGATTAGGAGTCTGACTTAAACTTCTGCTAAATCTTCTTGACTTTTCAATTATCTTCTTTCTATTTCAACTTCTACTCCTTGCCTTACTTCTGCTTTTACTTTTAAGGCTGAGTGTTGCTCTTAAGCAGGAATGAGATCTGATCCAATGTTTTCTTTCCCTGCTTCTGGGTCATGATCTCTTCAGCCCCCTAGACAGAGACTTATTCCATTCTCTGCTTCTACCACAATGACATCTTCCATGAGACCTAGATCTTGAATGACTTCTGCCTCTTGATGACTTTCTTTTTTTGTATGTGTGTCTGTCTTCACCATTTAAAATTTAATTTAGTTGCCTTCTTTCTTTATCAGAAAGAAGCATTACTCTATGAGAAAACCAAACAAAATTAAGGAATTTTGTCCCTTAAATTTACATCTTGTTGTAAAGCATAATGATGCCCAAGACACAGTATATAAATATTTTCCCAGTGCAAAGAAGATAAGTATTGGATTTAATACTAGGCCATTTCTCCAGGGGATCACATTTTTTTGTTGAAGGAGGCATTCCACAGCCAAGTCCTGGCTACCTCAGTGGCACCTTCACTTACCATTTTTAACAGTACCAAACACCTCCAAGCTTATTTTCTCTCTGATTTACAATTTTCTGAGACATCAAGATTTTAAAACCAAACTTTAGATGACCCTTTCATTTTTGTCTTTCTTCTCAGTTTTACAAATCTCTGAAACAATGACCATGGAATTGAAAAATTGATAGGGAGAAAAGAATAATATGATAAACATGAGGGAAAAAGATTTCCACATACATTGCTCCTATATAATGAGTTTTGCATGAGCCTCTGCATTGCTTTGCTTGCTTTTAACTTAGTGGACTTGAACAAGTTCTTTAACCTCTCTAAACATTATTTCCCTTATCTGGAAAAGAAGATTCAAAAGAACAGTGTCTTGGGCGGGCAATGGTGGCACAGTGGCAGAGCTCGAGCCTGCCATACCGGAGACCCATTCCTGGTGCCTGCCCAAGTGAAAAAGAAGAAAAAAAAAACCAATGTCTCATAGTTCAATGAGTATTAAATGGTACATCTACAAATGACCCAGCATGGTGTCTTGCTTTTTTAAAATATTGAACAATAAATTTTAGTTCATATAAGCCATACACTCCTGAAATAATTTATAAAGAACATGTGAGAAGGGAGAGTGCCTGTAAAATTTCCCTATATTGGTTCTCAAAACCTAACTGCTATAGGCATTTACTTGGGGTAGTCCTGTTGGGTTGCCATAAATAATTTCAGAAAACCTCTTAATAACTCAAGTCCTAAGAGACCTCTGAAAGTGGCGCCTTAGGAGCACTGATATAATTGACCTCATAGTTGAACCTTGCAGAGATCATGATGAGTGAAATTTGCCAGACACAAAAGGACAAATAATGTATGATCTGACTGATATGAAACAATTACAATAAGCAACTTCATATAGTCATAAAATAGAATACAAGTTACCAGGGACTGGAAAGGGAGTAGGAATGGAGAGTTAATGCTTGATTAGTATGGAGTTTCTATTTGAGTTGATGGAAAAGTTTTGGTAACAGATCATGAATTTTAACACCACTGAATTATATATTTTAATGTGGTTAAAGGGGGATTTTAGGTCATATATGTGTTACCAGAATATGAAGTTAAAAAAAAATCATAAGCTTTTATAACACAAACAGTGAATCCTTATGTAAGCTACGGACAATAGTTAATAATATAAATATAATATTGTTACATCATTTGAAACAAAGGTACCACAAATGCAAAATCTTAGTAGGGAAAATTGGGTGTTTGTGCATGTGTGCTCATGGGGAAATATTTGGGGGCTCCTTACCTTCTGCTTAATTTTTCTGTAAGCCTGCAGCTACACTAACTAAAAGAAAGTGAAGCTGTAGGAGTCAGCCAGATAACATAAGACTCTAGTAAAATTGAGAGCATCCCTAAAGAGAAAGGACAGATTAATGCTCACTGCCAGGATTCTTTCCTCCAGCATTTCAAAGCTTAGAGAAGGTCATAGATGAGACAAGTTCTCAGGGCTTCCTAATACTGCAAGTGCCCCCACTGACCTAATATGTCCTATGCCAGATATAAAACTTTCACTGTGCTCTCTCTCTACAAAATCTTAGGTCTTTAAATTTCAGATGTTGGAGGAGGTAGCTGCAAACATCCATGTATAGTGGCTTGAAGAGCAAAACTGTTCTTGAAATCTTATTTAAAGCACAAAAAAGTAAATCTTAGCCCAAGGGGAAAGGGCAAGACTTCAAGTACATTTTTTGTTATTTCTTACTGTTGAAATACAAATAACTTTTCTGGGGGGAGTGCATGGTCTGGGAATCAAACCTGGGTCTCTTGCAAGGAAGGCAAGCATTCTACCAATGAATCACCCAGAAATATAAATAATTTTAATGTTACTTTAGGATTCTGTGTATGTGATATACTGTATAATCAATGCAATCTTTTCCATCATTTTCCATGATCTATGCTTTATTTTCCTTAATTTTTGAATTTTAAGTATTTATTATATAAGTAGATTTTATATATAGCACATTTTAGTAAATATGTTATATATATATATATACACACAGTATATTTCCGTATACTTGGATTTTGCTATATCCTATATAAACAACTAGAAGTATTCTGTCCATTTTCATTTATGATAACTACAAAAATATTCACATTAAAAATTTGCACCTATGTTTTCTTTGAAGAGTTTTATAGCTTTAGCTCTTGCATTTTTGTATTTAATATATTTGGAGTTAATGTTTGTGCGTGGTGTGAGGTAGGGAATCCTATTATGCTTATGGTAGTCAATTGTTGAAATGAGATTAAAATGAAGATCATTAAAGTTGAAAAGGACAAACACATGTATATGCATCAAGATGACCAAGTATTTGGAGGAAATGGAATGGAGAGGAAGATCTGACAACTTGGTCCACAGCTTCAGTTTCTACAGGGAGTAGACTCATATAGTTTTCAATTTTATAAGTCAAGTACTGTCTCACTGCTTTTGTAATCTATGTTAGTTAGCATTTTTATCATGCAGTTCTGATTTAAATTAATATCAATTATAATACAACATTTAAAAAATGCTGTAAAAGTTGATGCTTACTTGGCTTTTCTCAAACTAAAAGTCAGAATTTGTTCCTTGTGATCAGGTACTATCAATCTACCTTATATGTATCTATCTATGTAAATATCTATCTTTCCATCAATTCATCCAATTCTTACAAAGATTATTTAAACCCTGATTGTATGAGGCCAACAAAATACAAGAATTCTGTGTTGAGGTTACAATTATTTATGCAAACAAGAACAATGAACTCTGAAATTAATATATGTATATTGTAGGAAATATTTATGAAGCAGATATAATGACAGCATCTTAAATGACAAACCACCCTTATTCTGTTACCTTGTCAAGAGGTTCAACCATATTCTGAGTGAAGAAGTCTCTTGCAAAACAACATCACACAAAATTGCTAACTTTGGGTTTTGGCTTTCTTTGCCAGAGGAAAACCCTGTGCCTTCTAAATACTGAGTATTTATTGGGGCACCAAGACCTTCTCTTTCTTAAGAGGTGGACTGGGCAGGTTAATGGCTCTTCAGAGAGTTTATGGCCTAATCTCCAGAAAATGTGTGTTATGTTAAACGGCAAAGGGGAATTAACATTGCAGATGGAATTAAGGTTGCTTTCAGCTGACTTTATCATAGAGAGATGATCTTGGATTATCCAGGTGGGCTCAAAGCAGTCACAGTGGTCCTTAAAAGTAATAAAAAAGGGGGAGATGTGACTATGGAAGAAAGACACAGAGAGACTCAGATGGAAGAAATGGGCCTGTATTAAAAGGACAGGCAATGGGTTATCCCCTAGAGCCTTTCAGAAAGGAACCCAGATCTGCAGATCTTTTGATCCATTCTTTGTTGTTTCTTTTGTTCCTTACAAGCAATGTCCCTAGAATGATTTTCTTTTCCTTTCTTATTTTTATGGAAAGAGATTGTTATGTTTAGTTAGAGAGTTATAAATCAATTTATATTTAGTCCTCACAAAAAATCTAATGATGTAGACATCATGATATCCTTTTTAAAGATTAAGGAATCAAAGCCCAATAATTTGAGGAATTGCCTAAGTCATAGTAAGCACTTGAGGAAGTCAAGACTCATACAAGACTACTGACTGGGCTCTCCTGTTTTTCGGTATATGTCAAGGGGTGAGTCTACTGCATGTGCCGTCTGAAAGCTTTCTAAGTAATTCTGACATTCAGTCCCAGTTGAGAAGTAATCCTCCCATTCAAAAACTCTGAGCATATTGCTAAAGCAGAATATAAACTTTTTTCTCCTTGATATGAAACTAGGTGGGTGAATTGACTAAACAGTACAATTAAAGAGTCTTTCTGACTTGAAAAGTAACATTAAACGGCATGCCAAGTTATTGCCAATGAAGTACAAGGAAACATTTCTCATAAAGCAGTAGTTTGATACCTTACTTTTTATTCCTGAATGACAATCAAAAGGTGGCCCCTTAGCTGATTATATTGTAATGTGCTAAGCCTCATTGTTGTACAGCATAAGGAGACTCTTCTCACTTTGGGGTAATTTCCAAAAGCAATTTTAAAGTGCCCTTTCATATTATTCATATCACATACTTCCTTGTCAAAAAATCTCTCAAGTAAGGAATAATGGCTTCGTTTTCTCTATTTGGGCCCAAAAGAACCAGCTATAAGAGAATGATAAACAGTATTACTTTGGGTTGTAAAGAAAAAACATGTTTACTAAATCCTGGTCTTGTGGTCTGCCTTTGCTAAAAAATGATCCTTCTCAAATTCATGAAATAAAGGGTTTCAGTATTCAGCTCAGTAGACCATATCTCTTGTATATTCATTTTGAATAAAAAGTGTTTCACAAATCATGAGGCCATATAAAACTAGGAAGACGCTATATAAACAAACATCTGGTAGGTATCAACAAGATTTACCATAATGCACTATATATATATATAAAGTGAGCCTTGTGCAAAGTAACAGAAAATAGACTCATCTGAAAGAATTCACCTGAATAAATTGGGTCTAAGAAGGTATAAACTGCTGCTTTACCATGGATGGAGGGAAATCAAATGAACGGAACAGATGAAGCATCAGTAAAAGGCTTTGTTGTCAGGGGAAAAAAGAGAAAAGTGCAGAAATAAAATGAATGCAATTAAAATGTTTTTCCCAATGCCTAGTATGAGATCAATGGAGAATTATTTTATTTAATCAAATTTTCTTCACATTAAAATTATTTTCTGGTGTTATGCATCAAACCAAAACCAAACATGTTATCTAAACAAGGAAAATCATTTCACTTTGAGGATTCATGTTGAATTGTATTTTCCTATCCTGCATATATGAAGATCATTTTTTTCCTCTATTACCTCTTCATTTATCTTCAAATAGCCATTGTGCATTTCAAAAGAATATCATGACTGAATAAAATAATATTAAAGAAAGTTGAATCCATTTTCTATATACATTCAGTCCAACAAAGTACTGATTCTGCCTCCTAGATAATATTTAAAATATATGCACATTTTTCCTATATTTAATATTTCCCTTGTTCAAACCACCATCATCCCTTGTCTGGACAAAATACTCATACTAAATGGTCTGCACCTGTGCATTCTTGATCCCTTTAATTCATCTGTACATACTTCCTAGAATGATCTTTTAGATGTTATGTTGAAACATTCCATGGCCTTATCAAATATAATTTACACCTTTTATGATGGCCTATATATTAGGGTACTATATAACTTTTCTCCAAATTAGAATACTTTTAAGACAAAGTACACTTGTGAGACAAGTAGTGGGTTCTCCAAGGGTGTTGAGTAAAATAATAAATTCCCTTCTTAATTTTGCTGCTTTCTTCATTAGAATCTTTCGCATCTCTGTATTACCAAAGAGAAATTGCATAAACACTTAAGCTCGACATTCAAGCCTCTTTGAAATCTGCCCTTTCCCTAAATATCCCACCAGATACACGCGTCCTCTCAGATAGCAAACCAAACATTAGGCCAGTCCCATTTGTGATAAGCAGCACCCAGGGAAGTATCACCTTCCCCTGATTTTGCCTTCTTGTTTCCATCTTTTTAAATTCCAAAAAGTTCAGTGTTCTTCTCCTTCCAGGGACTTTGGCATTGTCTAATCATTTCGCAGCCTTTTCCTCAAAATCCTTAAGTCATTTATTCAAGATAGCAGAATTAAGTGAGAAGTGAAGTAGAAAGTTGTATCATGAGAGAAATCATAGCAGTTAGATAGAGAGAGAGAGAGATACAGATAGATACATACATAGATATAGAGATACACATGATGAGAAAATAAGATGGGACTTTAAAATAATGGAACCTATTTCATTAACTGTCTGTATTGTCTATTTTCAAAGAGGACTGAAAAAATATTGGTATCCAGGTGACTATATTAAAGACGATACATTTGATGTGTAGTTTTTATTGTCCTATCAACCTGCAGTGTCTTCCAGGGAATAAAATATCTTCAATTTCTTTCTACTGAAATAATTATAATATTACCCTATACATAATATGTAACAAATACTCAATAGTACACATATGAAACAAATTTCATAATTTTGATGTGACCCTGCCCAAAACTTTTTCTAATCAATATTGAAAATACAGCCACATAAATTACATATATATATATATATATATATATAGCTAGCCAGATAGATTTTTAAATGACCATATTTCTGATATGCCAATTGCATGTATAATTATATAAGCATATTTATTACTTATCAATTATGTGAAATCTATATTTACGTGTGTGTGTATATAATTCAATTCTTTAAAGATGCCTAACTATAGGAAAAATAACATTCTGAGGAACAGGTTGATTGCATGCTATTATAAGGCAGTGTGTAGGACTTGTGGTTGAAATCATCAAACCTTATGGATCCAAGATTAAAGCCAAAATATTGTGACTTTGAGAGTAGCTATCATCTATATCAAAGCTTTTGATTTTTTTTGTGTGTGTGATTATCAAGTAATAACAGGGTAAGAAATGAAGGGTTAGAAAATTTGGTGATGGGTGTGTCATTTACTTTAAAGGTATTATGGAGGCCAACTGATATTTTCCATAAGAAAGAGACAAGAGGACAAAAGAGGAGAAAATTTGCAAGAATTTTGTGGTTTGTGTTATGATTCATTTTGTTTTGCTTGTTATGTGTTTTTTTTTCAAAAATAAGAAATGCCAACATTGTAATTTTAGGAGCTTTTCAACTGTACACAAATTTACAGTGATACTAAAAAGCAGCAAACGTGATTTTTTTCTCTTCAAATGCCATTAAGTTGCCCAATGTTTCCATAATATCTCTTTAAAATATACTAAAGTTCAACCAATATACATTCCTGTCTTACCAGTAGTGCTTCTATTCTTTCTAATACATTGCCATAGAATGAAATATCAGTTTAGATAAAGATTTTAAAGCATACTATGTCATTGCATCATGCTAAGCAACATTTTGAGTTGCTACCTTAATTAATTTGCCACCTTAATTCATTTACCATGATCATGATGATGAATACACAACTATGTGATGCTATCATGAGCCATTGATTGTATAATATGGTTGGACTGTATATGTGTGAAGATTTCTCAACAAAATTTTTTTTAAAAAAGATGTGTAAGATATTATGAGTAGAGGGAGTGTGAATGTAATATTACTTTTGGAAAAATTTACCAACTGTATAATTGTATGTACTGGAAAACCTGATTGAATTAATATCTTGTTGACTTATTTTTTCCCTTTTCCTTGCCCTGCTCATTCTTCCATTCAAAGTAGAATAGCCTATTCTTTTATCACATAATTGTCTTCTTGCCACTATGAGCTCCTCCCATAACCACCTTTGTTTACTTACTGTATTAGTTAGGGTTCTCTAGAGAAACAGAATCAACAGGGAACACTTGCAAATATAAAATTTATAAAAGTGTCTCATGTGACCGCAGGAACGCAGAGTCCAAAATCCACAGGGGAGGCTGTGAAGCCGGCGACTTCGATGGAGGGTCTGGATGAACTCCGCAGGAGAGGCTCGCCAGCCGAAGCAGGAATGGGGCCTGTCTCCTCTGAGTTCTCCTTAAAAGGCTTCCTGTGATTAGATTTAGTATCATTAATTGTAGAAGACACTCCCCTTTGGCTGATTACAAATGGAATCAGCTGTGGATGTAGCTGACGTGATCATGACCTAATCCTATGAAATGTCCTCATTGCAACAGACAGGCCAGCACTTGCCCAATCAGATAAACAGGTACCACAACTTGGCCAAATTGACACATGTCCCTAACCGTGACACTTACCATCCTTCAGATACACATGTTCACCTCTACCTAAAAATTAATAATAATAAAATGACTTTACTACTAAACTTTCTCCAGAGATTTCCAAGTGCTAGGTCCTATGCAAACTTTCATGTCTTTAATTTCATTTAATTTTCACAACATTCACAAGGAGGTAAATACTTTGAAAAGTGTATTATATTTCCAGAAAAGTCATTAAAATTAGTTTACTGAAATTATTGCTATTAAATTAGATAGGAAAGCAGAAATTACATATTCAAAAAATAATAGATGTCAGTAATTCTATGCTCAGATACCTTCCCAAATGATTTTCATGTATTGTGCCACTTTGAAGAACCCAATACTGGAATTTGTGAACAATTCATCTATCCAATACATTCTGTAAAGCATCACAATAGCAGATCTGCATAGTGGAAATTAACAGCATATAGCAAGTGGAAGATCATTTGCATGTTGGGAAAAATGGTATGGGGGTCATGTTGGATTGCTAAGAGGAAGAAATTATCTGCTGAAAAGATTATGTTTAACAAGTTAAGGTCATTTTTATAAGAATGTTTGCTCTCAAATATAGTAATGTACATGTTTATCTTTTCAATGTTTCCCTATTTTAACTGACATTTGCAATTAGCTAATTTAATAGAAATGCATATAACATCATTTTAGTTATTACCCTCAGGAAAAAATCAAATTGTCTTGGAATACACATAGGCTTGGCACATCTGAATATTTATCCTCTAGTAATCCTCAAACTATTCCAATTTCTATTCTTCTCTGCTGATGACATCACCATATCCTAATCTGGCTGTAGGGCCTCAAAATTTTTATTTGTTTTAAAAGAACTTAAATTAAAACATACAAATAGACTATTTCACAAAACTTTCTCAAAATGGGCACTACATGTACCCAAGCAAACTGATTGCTGACAGATTTTTATTAGCAATTTCAGATCACTGCGGGCCCAACCCCAAAATTGTCCATTGTCCCAAGCCACCCCACAAAGGCGCCAGAGAAAATTTAAACATTGCACTTCCCCAAGGCTGCAGCATATAATTTGAGGTCTGCTTCTGCTGGGCAGGCCAAGGAAGCACACCTTTTCAGAGTTGTGAAAGAATCTCCTGATGCCTGCACAGGGCAGTTTAGAGCCAGTCTGTGTTGCCTTCTTGGGTCCCTGGCCTTGTTCCTGCTGGGAAAGACTGACTTGGGAACTCCTCTCTGCCATGCACCCTCCCTACCAGAATTTGCCTCTCAGGTGAAAAGTGTGAGACTACAAGAAAGCAGTGTTAGGAACTATTGAGGCAGACAGCATGGGGCAACAGTTACCTGCTTTAAACACCAGGAAGAGGGAGAAGATCTGTCTCCTGGGAAATAGAGGGGACATTCAAAGTCTTTTAAACAGGGGAACCCCAAAGCAACTAACAAGCACAGCCCAGGACAACACACAGGCCCAGAAAACAAAGGAGAATTGCATTCACCTCAGGTAGACTTCCCTGTTAGGATGCTTAGCACTCAAGAAAATCTCTGCCATAATTTCTGTCACCAGCAAGTTGCAAAATCAAGAAACAGACATTCAGGGAATAAATTCAGATATAACATTTTAACATAGTACAATGTATACTATGGAAAAAGGAGTGCAACAAAAGAGTAAGTGCTCAATGAATAAATGTTTAACTATTATTAGCCATGGTATATAATGAATATACATATATTAGATATTCCAAATTGCTATAAATTTCCTTATCTGTATAAATAATCTTAGAGAATCATACAGCAGGATTTCAACTACACAATACAGTGCAAATAGAAAAAAAAATTCTGATATGTTATATAAAACTGTCACACAATGAACAACATGGTTGTTTCTCTAAGGATGAAATTTTTACTTTGACTATCATTCATTTCATTTCCAGATACTGCTCAGAAACTGATAAGGAGAGGAAGGTATAAAACTATTTGACATTGTCAGAGGTTTCCAAATACTTGAGTTTTTGAAACTGAAGTTATTCTTATTTTTTGCATGTCATGACACCAACATAAATAAATACCAACTTTTATTTTATAAAGGGTCCAACTTCATATCATGATGTCATAGTAGAATTCAAAAGAACCTGATGTATATCCTAAAGGAAAATCTAGAAATGTGTATATTTGAGGGTTGTTTGTCCCTACGTATAATAAAGACAAAATCAGGTTATTATTTATTGTAAATTTAATTCAAGAGAAAGTTGAATCATATGAAAAGATGCTCAATATATTAGTTATCTAAAAAGGTAAATTAAAACCACCGATTGACAATGGCAAGCATAGACAAGACTATGAATTTCCTTTGCCTGTGAATAGTGCTGGATGTTTGTTAGTTTTTACAATAAAGTCAATCATATCTTTGAAAACTAATTATTTTTCAATCTATTTTGGTTAATTGCATTTCAATCTATTTTGGTAATTCTCAAAGAGATTTTTAGGGTTTCAGGAAAGAATGTCATGATGACTATGTGTGTTATTGTCCTTAATGAGGATTTTGTTCATATTTAGCTGAATTTCTTTCCAATTACACGAACCCAAGAAATTTAATGGGAGATAGCATTATGTATCATAACATTTCATATGGGTGGGAGAGCAGAGGCTTAAATGTATTCTAAAAAGTTATAAATGCTTTCAGAAAGTAAGCTACATGTCACAGTAGAATGCTCAGTGGAAAAGGCTCCAAAGAGTTGGTTTATTCACATAGAATCATAACTTGCTGGGTGCCTTTGGGGCATAAGTCTATAAGCCTCAGCAAATCATCAGTGAGAACAAGTGAATAGGAAAAGCCATTTCAAAAATCACTTCTAATTCTATTTTTATATGATCCAAAAAAAGGTCTCTAGAATTTTTCAGAATTATCAAATTTATGAAGTCTTTGCTATTCATTTAGAAGAATGCAATTTTGCTGTCATATTTGCCATTCATATTGCACACCAGATTCCTTGCAATGGTTATTAACAGAATTTCTCTATTCTGTTGAAGAGGATGATACGTGAGAATTCAAATTTTTGTTCTTCCAAATATGTGTGCATGCACTGAAACCTCGTTAAATCAAAGCCAGTTGGTTTTAAATGGCAGATTATCAAGTAAAGAGTTACAGATGTGGTTTAATTGTATTGTGATTTATTTGCATGATGCATTTTGTGCTCATTTTTAGTGTAACAATGCTGTAGCAATTAAACGCAGAGTTTGTCTCCATAGTAAAATATTGTTTAATTTTCTCATCTCTTAAATCTGTTGCATTTGAACTCTTAGTTAACATTAGTTCACTTTAAAGAGAATTCTAACTACTGCAATTAGTATTGTAAAGATAAATACTTTATTGCCCCCAGGAGAATATGAGGCACATAATGTTATTTTTTTGTCTCTTTATAGTACCATTTTTCTTTAATTAAGTAGAGAAAGAAAATTTCATTGGGAACCTGTATAAAATGCTCAAATTTGTAAAGATTACTCTTGTGTATATTAAACTTAAACAGTGAATCTAAAGGAAAATGTAACTTAGTAATTGAGAGTATTTTATTTGGCATAATTGTTTTAATTCAAAAAAAGTTATATAAATATTTAACTTTAGTGGCATTTACCCATAGTATGAATAAGCTGAATATTTGTTTGTGTGAAATAAAACTTCCCTGTATTAGGATTTCATTTCATATCTCACGAAACTGAAGAGAATGCCATACTCATTTTGGTTACAAAGTTACCTCAGGTTTTCAGTGAAAATCATAAAGATAATATACTACACATTTTTTCAAAATTGTAAAACTACAGTATAATTTGTTGTGTCTTTATTTATCCATAGTGTTATTTTATTTAAAATAAATATTTTTAGCATTATAGCACAGGAAAATTTATAAAAAAGAGATTCTGAAACTGAGAAAAATATTTGCAATCAACTCCTTCTGCCATCCAGCCCTTATAAGATCATAATATTGGACTAAATAAACATTTATTTTTGTTATTAGAGAAGTTGTGAGTTTTATAGAAGAATCTTGAATAAAATACAGGATTCCCATATACCACTCTATTGTTAACATCTTTCATTGATGTGGAACATTTGTTAAAATTGCTGATAGCACATTTTTAATTGTACTATTAAATACAGTTCATGGATTAATTGAGGGTTCATTACTTGCAAAGTGCAATTCCATGGATTTGTTTTTAAATTTTTATTCTGTTACCACATATACAATCTGAAATTTTCCCTTTTAATCTCATTCAGATGTATATTTCAGTGCTGTTAATTATATTCACAACATTGTGCCATGCTCACCCCCATTCATTACCAAAGCATTTTCATCATTCCAAATAGAAACTCGATAAAACCTTAACCTAAACAGAAGTTAAGTGTAAGCCTTAACTTCCCCTTCCCTATCCCCATCCGATCTCCTGGTTTTTACATTCTAGATTCTGACTCCACGCTTTGTTTATTCCAAAATTTCTCAAAACATATTATCTTAAAACATATTATAAAACAGCAATAATGGAAACAGTAGGTTAATGGCACAATAACAGACATATAGATCAACAGATTCAAACTGAGAGCTCAGAAATAAACACTCACATTTATTACCAACTGATTTTAGACAAAGGGGCAAAAATCTTTCAGTTGAGAAAGAATAGACTCTTCAAAAAGTGGTGCTGGAAAAATTGGATCTACATTTGCAAAAAAAGATAGGAAAGCATGCTCAGGACATGGTGCTAGGCAATGGTTCTTAGACTTTACACCCAAAACCCAAACAACAACAATAAATAAATAAATAAATAAATAAATAAATAAATAAATAAATAAATAAATAAGGCCTTCTCAAAATTAAAAACTTTTGCGTCTTTAAGTGCTTTATCATGAAATCAAAACATCACCCAACACAATTTGAGAAAATATTTGGAAACTACATATCCAATAGAGGTTTAATATCCAGATTATATAAAGAAATCCTTCAACTTAATAAGAAGATAAACAACCTAATTTAAAAATGAGCAAATACTTGAATAGATATTTCTCCAAAGAAGATATACAAGTGACTGGAAAACACATGAAACATGCTCAATATCATTAGCTATCAGGGAAAGGCAAATCAAAATCACAATGAGATACATTACATACCCATTAGGATGGCTGCTATTAAGAACATAGACAATGATAAGTGTTGGAGAGGTAGTGGAGAAATAGGAACATTCCTTCATTGTTATCCAGCAATGTAAAATGATTCAATCACTATAGAAGCTAGTTGGGTGGTTCCTCAGAAAGCTAACTATAGAACTGCTATAAAAACTAGCAACTCCACTACAAAGTATATACCCCAAAGAATTGAAAGTAGGTACTTGAATGGATATGTGTACACTGATTTTTATAGTGGCATTATTTATCATTGCCAAAAGATAGAGGTAACTCTAATGACCATCAATTGATGAATGGATAAATAAAATATAGTATATACATATAATGGAATATTATACAGCCATAAGAGGAATGAAATTCTCACACATGTGAGAACATGGATGAACCTTAAAGAAATTATGCTGAATGAAATAAAAAGACAAATATTGTACAATTTCACTAATCTAAACCTGTACTTTTAAACCCAAGTATCTGGAATTTATGTGGCATCCAACTGACATTTTTCCCCCTCCTTTCTGAAACTGCACCTGCAATGGTCCCTAGGATCAGATCATACTACAAGGTCAAGACTGGACAACCTTTCATCTTTTAGAGGAAAAACATGAAGACACTATTATTTACAAATTTATTATCAGGAACAGGGTTATGTTGAGCAAGAGAAATTTGTTAAATATTAATAAATCTAAAGCATAGAAACAGCATTTTTAAAGTTTATTTTATAATATAGCTTACTGTTTATGTGTATAAAATATTTATATTTTAAAATGACTTTCATTTGCATTTTTATTTGCTCAATTCAATTAAGGAAGATATTTGAAGTGCACACAAAGAATACTTTTTTTATTTGTATATTTAAAATTTTATAGACGCCCATTTTATTATCACTAAAATGAGCTAAATTTCAACATCATTTAGCAAAACCACTTTCCCTCTGTAGAACTCAAACATGACAAAATAGGTTGCCTTTTAAAATATAACTCAAGGCTTAAATAATTTTAATTATATTGGTATGTAAGAACTATCACTGAAAGTCTAGCTCTGTGGCTGGTCAAAATTCATTTGAATGTTGAACAGCATATCTTACTTGCAGCAACAATTATCAAAGTACATTATATTTATTTTTTCTTAACTTCTCTTTCCATTTACATTTATGACGACAAATTAGGCTGTTAATAAAAGTCCAATTTCAAATGTGTACATTTAATTATATGGTTTTGATTTCCCAAATGATCTATTTTTAGAGGGCTAAGCAAAACACTTTGTAGGTTATGCAAATTAACATAAGAGCAAACTTCAATGATTTTTTTTGCTTAAGATGACTCGTCTGTGCAGAAACATTTTCTGAGATTAGGACATGCCCAAAGATCTCAGAATTTTTATACTGCAGCATAATTTATCAACTCTTCTAGAAAATGATGAAGACATAAAAAAATAGTTCCTTGGAGTACAGCATATTCATATCATGTTTCTCCGTCTTTCTGCAAATGAGCCTTTGCTACTTACTGTAAAAAATAACCTTGAAAACCATTACCCATCTATCTGTCCATCAGAAATATTTCCAATTATATCTAGACTATGTAAAAATAATCTCAATAAGGTTTTTAATCTTTATAAATATTTGGAAGGCATGAGGAGACTTGCTATAAATGTGAAAATTTATATTTTCCAATATACTCCACAAGCTACACAGTATGTAAATTTGGGTGCTATGGTGCCAAAGGAAGAAAGTATAATATGGAGGCCAGATGTATGAATACAGCTTTGATATAATTAATTCTATGCAAAACCACAGCAGCTGTCATGGTTAACACAGGTCCATTTTTGAGAACTGTTCTGGCCATGACCTGCAGCTCAATATATAGTAAAATTCGAAGGAAAATCCTGGACCACTAATTACATGCCAGGCACTATTACAGTCATTTTAATTGTATTGTAGTCATTATCTCATTTAACCCATCTAACAACCCAAAAGACAGATGCTTTTATTATCAGGTATTACTTTTCATATTACTCCCAATCAGAAGGCTAGTAAAGAGGCTGTTGCTGTTAGATGGTGTTATCTTGGGCAAAGTTTGTAGAAGTGGAGTTTGTATATAGACGTTTTGAAATTTGTTGGAGGTAGAGCAGACAGGATTGCTCATACATTGCATATAGAAGGAACAGATGGGAAGTGACGGGCAGTTATTGGCACTCAGGTTTTAGATTTCCACAAAAATATGTTTTGTGATTCCATTTACATATTGGGATTGCTTTCAGAAGAGATTTAACTGTGGCGGGTGTCAATGGTTCAATTATGGACTTCTAAGTTTGAAATGCCTATCATATATAGGAAATGACAATCGTTTCTTTATCCACCTGGTTCTATTCTACCCCTTAATGCTAGATTCACAGAAATGATTAGTATCTCTTCTGCATGACAGCACTTAAAGTATTGGCAGTCTTCTCTGCTCAGGTAATATTAGTGTTCCTTCCAGCATTTGCATTAAGACATGTTTCCCTCACCATTTCATTTGCTCTTCTTTGAATATATTTCAATTTGCTTATATCAATCCAAAGTGGAAGCAGAGACTGGAACATAATTTGACAGAAATACATGAGAGACATGTTTTTCTTTTTCTTTTTGTTCTTTTATTTCAGATTTTATAGAAATATATTCATTTAACATATAATCCATCCAAATTATAGCCAATATCTCACAGTATCTTCACTCAGTTGTGCAATCATGACCACCTCACTTTCAGCCCACTTTGACCTATTCCAAAAAGAAAATGATCAGATAGATGCAAAAAAAAAGAAAACCCAAAACACTCCATATCCTTTATCTCCCCTTATTATTGACCCATAATATTGGTGTGGTACACATTCTTAATGAAAGCATTTTGTTAACTTTTTTTGTTGAATAATAAAACATATATACAAAGCAAAGAAAGAAAAAAGCAATAGTTTTCAAAGCACTTTTCAAAAAGTGGTTACAGGATAGTTCCCAGAGTTTGTCATGAGCTATGATTTGATCTTCTCATATTTTTCCTTCTAGCTGCTCCAGAATATAGAAAGCTAGAGGGCTTAAATATTTTTTTATCATCACAATTGGCTTTTTTTCCTTGTTTTTTTTTTGTGAACAATAACATATATACAAAAAAGCTATAAACTTCTGAGCACAGCACCACAATTAGTTGTAGAACATATTTCAGACTTTGACATGGGTTACATTTCATAATTTTAGGTTTTTACTTCTAGCTGCTCTAAAATACTGGCAACTAAAAGAGATATCAGTTTAATGATTCAGCATTTATATTCAATTATGTCCTTTCTTCCATATATAATTCCACTTTCACCTTTGATCTTTAATGAAAGAATTGTAAGGTAATATTGTTAACTAAAGTCTGTAGCTTGCAGTATTTTGCCCCACATACCGCTCTACTATCTTTGTACTATTGTACATTTGTACCAGCTTATGCAAATACTTATTTAGATTTGTAGTATCCATCAGTGATGTACATGCCTAAACAACCCCTTTCAACCAAAATCACCTACAATACATTATTTCTTAGATTTCCACTGAAGAGCTACCCTCCTCCTTTATTTCCAAACACTTTAAGCTCAACCTCGTTATACATTCTGAACATGTTAGATTACCACTCCCCGTTCTCTCACTGCTGTCTATTTCTAGGTATTCTATAGTCTATATTTTAAGACTCTGAGTGTACATATTTTAGTTAGTTCATATTAAAGAAATCATACAAATCTGTTCTTTTGTGTCTGACTTATCCCATGCAGCATTATATCCTCAAGATTCATCCATTTTGCTGTAAGCTTCAGGGCCTCATTTCTTCTTATTGCTGCATAATATTCCATCATATGTATGTGTATATATAACATTTTGTTTATCCATTCATCTGTTGATTGGCATTTGGATTGTTTCCATCTTTGGACAACTATGAACATGATGCTATAAACATAGGTGTGCAAATGTCTGTTATTGTCCCTGCTTTCAGAACTTCTGAGTACATACTGAGTAGCAGAATTGCCAGGTCATGGGGAAACTCAATATTTAGTTTTCTGAGGAACTGCCAAACTGTCTTCTGTAGTGGCTGTACCAATTTATACTCCCACCAGCACTGAATAAGTGTTCCTTTTTCTCTACACTTTCTCCAGCACTTGTAGTTTCCTGTTTGTTTAATAGTGGCCATTCTTACAGGTGTGAGATGATGTCTCATTGTGGTTCTGATTTGCATTTCCCTGACAGCTAATGAAGATGAATATTTTTTTATGTGCTTTTTAGCTAATTGTGTTTCCTCCTTGGAGAAATGTCTATAGATATCTTTTGTCAATTTCATAATTAGGTTGTTTGTCCTTTTATTGTTGAGTTCTAAGATTTCTTTATATATATGCTGGATATCAAACCCTTATCAGATATATGATTACCAAATATTCTCCCATTGAGTTGGCTGCTTTTCACTTTTTTGACAAAGTTCTTTGAAGCACAGAAATGTTCAATCTTGAGAATAAAGTGCCCATTTATTAATTTTTGTTGTTGTTGTTATTGCTTGTTATTTGCAGGTAATATCTAAGGATCTATCTCCTGCCACTAAGTTTTGAAGATGTTTCCCTACATTTTTTCTAGGAGTTTTATAATACTGGCTCTTGTATTTTGTTTTTTGATCCATTTTAAGTTAATTTTTGCATAGCATGTGAGGTAGGGGTCTTCTTTCATTCTTTTGGATATTAATATTCAGTTCTCCTAGCACCATTTATTGAAGAGACTATTCTGTTCCAGTTCAGTGGGTTAGGGGGACTTGTCAAAAATCAAATGACCATAGATCTGAGTATCTATTTCTAACACATACTAATTAGACTATCTAGTGGTGAAGAGAAGGAGAGAGCCCTGAGAGCAGCAAGAAAAAGTGATTCACCACAACAAGGGAAATACATAAGACTAAATGCTGACTACTCATTAGACACCATGGAAGTAAAAAACCAGTGGTATGATATATTTAAGATTCTGAAAGAGAAACATTACCAGCCAAGAATTCTTAATTCAGCAAAGCTGTCCTTAAAAAGTGAGGGAGATATTTAAATTTTTAAAAATTAAAAAAAAAAGTAAAGGAGAATTTAAAATCTCTTTTCCTTCTAGGACAACAGTGAGTCTTATATTTGTGAGCTTTGTGTTGTACATCATTTCCCTGAAAGTCAATTCAAATGTTTTCAACTTTTTCATCATCTTTTTTCTTTTGTGTGTTTGAATTTAGTTGTTCTGTATTCTAGTTCATTTATTCTTTCTTTGGTCTTCTCAAATCTGCCATTCTGTATCTCTAGTATATTTTAATTTTATCTATAGTATCTTTCATTTCCATAAAATATACTATTATTCAATTTACTCTTTCAAATTCTTCTTTATGCTCTTATAGTCTCTTCTGAATAGCCTTTATCTCTTTAACCCACTCATTGAAATGATTTAGGAGATTCGTATGAACATCTTTGATTAGTTGTTCCAATTCCATATCTCTGGCTTTTTACTGTGATCATTTGGCTTGGCCAACATTCTAATACAGTTTGTGATTTTTGTTTCTTGGCATTCGATTATCTTGATAAGGTTATTTTGAATGTTGATTTCCCTTGCTCACCTTATATTTTGTTTTTGCTTGGGTTTGCATTGAAGGTCTCCTTTGGCACTTGGTTTGTCAGTAATTCCTGCCAAACCAAGGTCATGGTTATCTGAAGGGGGGTAGCCCTTTTCAAAGACATTTAGAGGCTGGGCAGGGAAGCAGCTTGCCAGTCTGTACTTTCCTTGTCTTCCCAGCAGATAGTGCTGTTGGGCCATCTCTTCCTCGCAGCTCCACCTCTCCTAGCCTTGGCTGCCTGCTGGGAAAGGTGTAAATCCAATCAAGGCCTCAGGTTACCAGGTGTGCTGGAGGCTGCTGGCTCTGTGGGGGTGGGAGATGAGCTCTGTGTACCACAACAAAGACTCCAGCTTGTAGGTTCAGTGAGTCGAATGATTCCCAGACTCCCATGTGAAAAGACTCTGGTCTGCAGGACTAGGAGGTTCAACTTCACCAGCCATCAATCAGCAAGAAGCCTCTGGAGTGGGGTAAGGGGTCCTGGCATAGCAATGTACACAGCAGTGCCCTGAGCTCCTGTGTACAGAGGATCAAGGCAGCAGGACCCAGTGTCTCTGTAGCTGGTCTATTGTCAGATTGACTCTGCTTTGTGTCTCCCTCTCCTCCCTAGGGGAGGGTTTCCCAGACTCCACCAAATCCAGGCACCCACAGTGGCCTGCCTCATGGGTGGGTGTAGGCACTGGGCACCACAGCTAAGGGTCTCTGTATGTGACTAAGATAAATCTACTGGCTCCCTGGTTCCTGCACAGGAATACTGGGCTGTGGGTCTGAGAGGACTGCCTCTCCACCTTTCAGAGGTTTGCCACTTTTAGGCTGCCTGATGCAGCAATTGTACAGCAGCAGATCCCTAGGGATGATCATGATTGGATATACTCACCCCAATTTCTCAGCCCTCGTTTCTCTGCTTTTCCATCTAGGTCTTCTTTATATAATGCAGAGGTCCTTCTTATGATAGCCTGGACTCCAGAACTGCTGCTTTGGTCATCTGTCTGTTCTCTAGTTGCTTTATGATAGAGGAGTGAGTTCTTTCTGTGCTATTCCGCCATCTTCCCAGAAGTCCTGTATGGAAGATATTTTAAAGATGTGGATTTAATGCCGGAATCATAACCAGTCAAGTTCTTCTATTCTAAGAAATGACAGCTGAACAGATCCCAACAATCAGAACTTAACTCTCCTTTAAGAAATATGCATTATCTGGCAGAACTGAATAGGATAGTAGCTTGTGATTGTGCACTAAAGTGAATGTTTGTGTTGACAATGAGAGAATTCAGTTTCCAGTAATAGGGAGAGGAATATTTAAAGGAGATGGAAGACTGACGAGGTACAGAAAAAAGAGAAAGTCTTCTCTAGTGTAGAATAAAGCAGGGCAATATTTTTTTGTAATTTGTTGTAAACCAAGTCTGTGTGAGAAATACTATATATTACTACCCAATCAAAATTTAGTTATTCTCTTTAAAACAATAATAAAAAACTTAAAAAAACAACAAACACAAAGACCTTAGGATGAAGAACTCATAAAAGTCCTCAATCTTTTTTTTAAACTTTTTTTATTAATTAAAAAAATTAACAAAAAAACATTAAGATATCATTCCATTCTACATATACAATCAGTAGTTCTTAATATTATCACATAGTTGCATATTCATCATTTCTTAGAACATTTGCTTCGATTTAGAAAAAGAAATAAAAAGAAAACAGAAAAAGAAATAAAATGATAATAGAGAAAAAAAGATTATACATACCATACCCCTTACCCCTCGCTTTCATTTACCACCAGCATTTCAAGCTGAATTTATTTTAACATTTGTTCCCCCTATTATTTATTTTTATTCCATATGTTCTACTCTTCTGTTGATATAGTAGCTAAAAGGAGCATCAGACACAAGGTTTTCACATTCACAGAGTCTCATTGTGAAA
>PVIY010039040.1:0-23408 GCA_004026745.1 Myrmecophaga tridactyla
GGCAATGTTATTTCTCCTGTTTCAGCACCTGGAGAGAACTCATTGTAGTCCCAAGTACTGGCAACAAGTACTATCAGATCTATCTTCCTAAAATATCAATTTGTCCCCACACCATCCCGTATAAAGATCTTTACAATAACAGCCAAATGTAATGAATAGCTACTTTCTGCAGGGCACTGTTTTGATCAACTTAACTCATTTAATTCTCACATATAATGAGTTAAGTATTAGTTTAACCTCTATTTTCAGATGAGGAAACTGAGTCACACAGAAACTAATTTACTAACGTTACCTCGTTAAAAATAGTCATTTGGGATTTAAGTCCAAGTAGCTTATTGTGTTATACTATGTGGTCGTTCTCAGTCTAGATGGATTTTACTATGCTGCAAACTATAAAGATTAAAGCTCAAACTTCTCTAATTGGGCTCAAGGCCGTCTGTAGTCTTTACCATCTCTTCTCCTCACTTAACTACCACTACCTTGAAACCTAGAAATTCCACCTCTGTTCCTCCCACGCTCATCGCAAACATTGAGGCTTTGTTCAAAAGTTCTTCTCAACCGGAATGTCCTTCCAACTACTGCGCCTAGTCAACACCCCTGTCTGTCCAGAGCTGACTTACAAAGCTTGCCTTTTCCCTGTGGCTTTTTCCTGCCTGACTGCTACAGTTCATAGTTATCTGAGCTTTTAGAGTGCTCACTATGTTTAAAAAAAAAAAAAAAGGCCTTTAAACATCTATGCTGTGATATATATATAACAGACAGAAAGAGAGTTATGAGATAGATAAGTGAAAGCATGTATTTGAAGACAGATGCAAACTGGCAAAACAAAAACAAAAACAAAACCCTCTGTTTTGTTATCTACAATTCATATACGACCTTGAATTGAGTTGAAGATTTTGATCTGTAACATATAGATAATACCCATCTGTATGGTTGCTGTAAGGATGAATTGACATGACACATGCATTTACTAAGAGCCCAATTAATTATAGGCATTCTTATTACTTGTGTGTTTTATGTACTACTATCTCCCTGAGCAAAGAGAGTTTTTAGATCATATACCATATATATGCACACATACATTTATATACATATATACATACATATGTTTATCAAGTTTTATATAAATGTATATATACATGTGGTTACGTATGTTTGTGTGTGTGTACACGCACATACACTCATATACATACACAACTGTATCTTGTAATCAAGTGACAATTGCCTAGACTTGAATTCTGGCTCTGTCAACTGTAAGCTACATGAACTTAGGCCAGTTACTTAGCTTACCTGAGCTGCACCCCACCCGCACCCCCACCTTAATAATAGGAACATCCACAAGCTGACAGACCATGTCCTAGGAATAGCTTTAGCCTTCCTGGGAACAAAGCTGGGGTGGGGGGGCATGAACACAGCAGTCCTTAACTACTATGGACTGTACTGACTGCCAGATTTCCACTCATGGATCCATTATTCCCACTGTAAGAGTTTTGTTCAGAGATTCTGGAGGATTCAGACTTATTTTAGGGTAAAAAATGTGAGCCCCTAACTAGTGACAACCTTTATTTAGGGATTGCCATGATACATATTTTGCTTCCTCTGGTTTCTCTCTTGTCATTCCTCTCCAAAATCATTAGAAATCTAGAAAATTAATATATAAGAGCAGGAACAAGCAAAGTTCCCCAAACTGAATTCATATTGCTCAATTAAATTTTGTTTTATTTTTCAATAATCTCCAAGTTCACTTCCTAATAAAACTTTTGATTGTTATAATCACTTTTATAATGTAGCTGAATTGATCTGCCATTTTGAGAAGAGAATGAATATTGGGGAAAAGAATGTTTGGGATATTTAATATTTAGGATACTTGATGGTTGATATTTTGGAGGAGAAAAATATTTATTCCAGTTTCTCATAAATGCAAGGCCTTTGACTGTCTTATGTGGTCACTGTTAAACATAAAGTTTGGTATATAAAAGTTCCTCAATCGTATGTTTCTAACGAACTGAGTCCCTATTAGTGTGACAGTATTGGGCTCTATAATAATGTTTACTTCTTATGAAAATAGAACAGCTTACATGTAAGACTCCTGCATAAGAGAGAAAAAAAAAAAGAATGAATAATCTAAAATTACCAAAGTCAATTAAATTTTAAAATATAGTCCCCATTGATCTATATCTTCATCAAATCCAACAATATAGTCATTATTATTAAGCAAAGATGAACTAACTCAAATCATTTTAATCAATTAATAATTTCCCAGAGACTTCAGACTGGCTGTGTGAACTTAAACTGTGATACAGGGTAGCTGTGTTACCCGAATTAGTTGTATATATTCTGCTTACTCATCTGTAGAATGAAAATAATAGTATGTGTCTTATTTGGTTTTGAGATTGAGGTAAAGATAAATTCCTAGATACACGACCTATGTCTTAATCATTCCATATTCCAACCCCCCAGCCAGATATATGCCCATGGTAGTTCTCAATGTTAATTAAAAAGTTTAAATAAAATCCATGAAAGTTTATTCATTCTTTACCTCTTTAAACTCAACAGACTATTAAATAAATTGACATAAAACTTTTAATTAACAATCACATTTTTTTTTGCCACCCATGAATCTGGAAGACATGTTTTATGCATATAATCATATTCAGAAAAATACCTTTCAGTCTCCAGAAAAACTGAAATGAATTTTTATATTTTTATCAGAGAATCAGTTGTTTTTTTTTTTCTAAAGCTAATGTGAGGTCAATATATTGACTTAAATACAAGTTTTTCAAATTATGCTTGTTAATTTTGACTTGTATATGCATTTTTATGTATTTCATTCCACTGAAAGACCCAAAGCATATCTCCTTAATTCAATTCAAGGCATAGTAATGATGTTGAAACCTACGAAAAGCCACCAGTCTTGACCTCTGATCACAGATACTGTGTCACTCGGTGCTTGAAAGCATCTTATTTCTTTCAAACTATAATTAATTTTCTGTAGTGCTTCAAATAATACATTCAACTGCTCACTTTTAATTAAAATTCTTTTTTCTTCAAGTTTAAATTATCTTCTGAAGGCAATTTTGTCAATCGTTTTTTCATGTGAGAAATATAATTATGAACCAAATTTTGTTAGTGTCACATTCATACATTTTTAATACTAAAATGGTGAATAAAAATGAACAAAGACTCTTACGCACATTAAAATGTTATATTCTAGAAGTAGAGTAGAACGATTTCAGAATACACTGGTAATGCATAAATATCCTGGTTTTCTAAAGAAAACTGGGGAGATTTTATATAACCAGATAACATAACGTAAGTCACACATTAAAAGCCTGATTATGCATGGAAAAGTAAATATCTCACTTAAAAATACACTGTAAATCTTTCACTAATCTCTGCTTTTAACTATTTTTATTGCCAATATTTGTCTATATATTTTAAAAGGAAATGAAAATTGAGGACAATCATTCCAAAATAAAAATGTTTAAGACACTGATATTGTATGCTTTTTAGGTCAACCTCTATATACTAAAAAGATAAATGTTTAAACGTGATATTTTCTTTCATAATCAAAAGTCTTAGATATGTGAGGGTTCTGGTTGCTGTTCTCCAACTTCTTAGGCATTGACAGCTGGTTTCAATTTCTCAATTCTGGCTTCCTGATCTATAGATGTTAATGGCATGACAAATGCAAAGTAGTCACCTTGATAGGCAGTCCTGTATTGTTAGGGTATTATTACCGAAGATCTACTCTGCAACCCTCTTCTTTTCTTCTTCCAGCAATTTTATAAGCAACTAATTCTCCAAATTTAACCTCTTCCTGCTTACAATAACTTGCATGGCTTTATTTCTTGGAATGAAGCCAGCTGACACATTATGAATACTTTTTTTTGCTTTATAGATAGAAAAACCAAAAAAATTCTTTGACACTGAAAGCAATAAAAAAAAGAATGAAAGTTCAGCAGAAGTTAAGTTTGACGGCCCACTCATTGCCTCCTTGCTGGTACAAGTTGCTCAGTGGACAGCAGATATCACTGTGCATATTGACTTGGACCCTCTGTGCCAGAATTGGAGCACTTCCCTAGCAGCCAGGGCGACCTACGGGTTGGGAAAACCAACGTGTACATCTCAAGTCTGTGTGTGCCTGGTGAACGCATTAAACAAGGTGCGCCAGCTTGTGTCACCATGGAATTGTTCCCAAAGAGTGTTAGTCAGAGGCTTGGGGGTCTGAGGAGCTGTCACTCCCTCCTTGGACCACAAGCATAGAGAGTGACAGGAGAGCTAGTGGCGCTAAGATGGAAAAGTGGTGCTTCTTTTCTGTTGGAGAATGGGCATTTCCCAATTAAAGGGTTATAAACTCCAAAGTAAATGGCCTGTTGTCTCTCTTTGGTTACCTACAGATAAGAAAAGGAGGAGGACATGCTACTGTTGAATAAGATCAGTCATTTACAGACACAGACTTCTTAGGAGCCTTTGGAGAAAAGATATTAGTGGGGCTTCAAAAGGAAGCATGGACAGCTGCTGTAGGCATGTGTGATTTAGAGGTCTTAATGTGATTCACTGTCCATTTTCATGATTTTTGCTGCTTTGATGGGAACAGTAAATAGGCAATGTAAATACATACAAAGCAATCTCCTATGTTCTGGAGTCTCCCAACATTTGTTCAGAACTGGCAGTGAAATCAGAATTATAGTGCCTAAGGATGTAACAAGAAAGGGGTTCTAGCATTGGACAGGCAGACCTAGAGTTGAATTACTTTTCTACTTACTAGCCTTATGATTTGGGACAAGGTACCTACCCTGTCTAGTCCTAAATTTTTCTGTTCTTCAAAATGGGAATCACAACACATTTCTTAGAGAATTTCAAAATTCAATAACCTAATAATATCTTGTATATAGATGTTTGGTAAATGTTAACCAATTCCCTTCTTCCCACTCTGTCCCCTGTCACCTCCTCCCAATTTATTTATATGAAAACCAAGATGAAGAATTTTTATAAATACCTGTCTATAGAGTTTTTAACTTTATATTTACATTTAATTTCATAATTATGAATTGTAGGTAGAAAATCTAGAAAGACTGACATCAAATAAGTTTTTGTGGCAGAGCTCAGAAAATAAAGACAAGTTTTTAGGTAATGTAGGCTCATTTGCACATCTGATTTTATCCTATAACAAGCCAAGAATTTTAATTATAAGAATAAAATATTTATCCATTACAAAATTTCTTTATCTCTCCATAGATGTTTTATATTCCAATATATTAAAGAAAAGACAATATGGGACTTGATTAATGAACAGCTAATCAGAAGGCTCACGTCAAGATGTAAAGAACTGATTTGATGCTGACCAATCAGTAGAGATCTTCACTTGGAAAACTTCCATGATAACTATCCATGCATTTTCTTAATCGTGGGGATTTTTGTCTATATCGACTTGGTAAAAAAATATTTTTATTTTGATTGACTCCTATTCATGCTAATTGCGGAATTCTTTAACTTCCCTCTTTTTCTACCTCAGGGGTATTTATGAACCTCTTTGAAACATACCCATAGTGTGCCTGACTCCCCAGGTCTTCCACTAAAGAGCTCCTCTCATGGCATAGAGAGTATGCTGGGTGGCAGGCCTACTCGAAACAGAATTCCTGTTCCTCCACTGACTGATTTCAGAGTGTCAGACCACCTACTGAACGTGCACGCCTCAACTTCTTCACATGTATTCACAGGTGGGTAATAATACATAATAAGGATACTGGGAGGATTCAGTTAGATAATGTATGAAAAGCATTTCTCACACGTAGGAAATGCTCACTTACTGGTGGCTGCTATTTAAACAATTATTTTTGTTGATATTCATGGAGTCCCATACTTAAGAGTGGCCAGTCCAGGAACCCACCAACTATTTTTCCATCGGGGAATGTTAAGATGTATTGGCTTCAAGACATGAAATATCTACAAATATGCAAATCCCTTACTTATCTTCACAGTTTTTCTTCAGTGTCAAACAATTAAAAAAGAGAAGAGGAATCAGAATTCCCACAAAAAACTGGAAAGGACAAAGATATACAAGATGGCTTTAGCACTCCACTTCATTCATATCTTTGGAGGACAAGCTAAGGATTTGTCCTTTATGAATACAATTGGGTTTTATTGATCACTAAGCTACATTCTATCTTCACTCCAAAAGAGTTTGTGCAGATATTTGCTGATTCTGTGTGCATAACAAGAAACTTTCCTGCATCCTAGCCTTTAAATAAAAAAGGTAACAGAGCTTGGAATAGAAGCTGGGGATAACTGGGAATCGATCCAATTCTAAACTTCTGACTTAACTGGAGAATGTCAGCATCCATGAGTGTTTTATTTTTTATTACAAAATTGTGACTTTACAAAATAATCATGCATAAAATGTAGGATACTTGTATGCCACTCACCAAAAACACCCTGCATTGATATGGGACATTTGTTACTATTGATGAAAGCACTTTTTTTAAAAAAATAATTGTATTATTGTTTTTAACAATAGTCACCTTTGTCACAATTGATGAAAGTTTATCAAAATAGTTCTATCATCCATTATTTATATTTGAGTATAGTTTTCTCATATATCACATTATGATTACCACCTTGTCCCACATTTGTTATAACCACGAAAAACATTTTCATACTTGCACTATTTATTATAGTCCATTGTCTACAATAGGGTTCACTGTGCTGTACAGTCCTGTTTTATCTTTTTATTCTAGTATATATATACATCCTAAAATTTCCTCTTTTAATGACATTCACCTGTATATACAGTGCTGTTGATTACAATCACAATAATGTGCTAACACCATTACTACCGATTTCCAAATATATACCATCAGCTTAAATAGAAATTCTTTACAAGTTAAGCATCAACTCCAGATTTTCTAACCCCATTCTACTGCTTGGTAAACTATATTCTAGATTCAAACTCTATGAGCTAACTTATTATAATTATTTCATAACAGTGAAATTACACAATATTTGTCCTTTTGCATCTGGCTTATTTCACTCAACATAATGTCTTCAAAGTTCATGCATGTTGTCACATGCATCAGGACTTCATTGCCTTATAAAGCTGAAAAATATTCCATTATATGTATATACCACATTTTGTTTATCCATTCGTTGATTGATGGACAGTTGGGTCGCTTCTGTCTTTTGACAATTGTGAATATTGTCACTATGAATATCGGTGTGTAAATGTCCGAGTCCCTGTTTTCAGTTCTTCTGGGTATATACTTAGTAGCAGGATTGCTGGATCCTATGGCAATTCTATACTTAGCTTCCTGAGGTACGTCAAGACTGTCTTTCAAAGTGACTACACCATTTTATATTCCCACCAGCAATGAATAAGTGTTCCTATTTCTCCACATCCTCTGTAACATTGTAGTTTTCTGTTTTTTTAATAATGGCCATTCTTGTAGGTGTGAATTATATCATTGTGGTTTTGATATGCATTTCCCTAAAAACCAGGGATATTGAGTTTATTTTCATGTGATATTTAGCCATTTGTACTTCCTCTTTGGAGAAATGTTGTTCATGTCTTTTGTCCATTGGGTTGTTTGTCTTTTTATTGTTGAGTTTGTAGGATTTCTTTATATTAAGCCCTTATTAGATATATGGTGTTCTATATAAGCTGCCAGAATGAATATACCAAAACTAGAACAGCTTTTAAAAAGGGGAATTCAATAAATTACAAGTTTGCAGTTCTAAGTCTATAAAAATATCCAAAGTAAGACATCCAGTGAAAGATACTTTAATTCAATGAAGGCTAATGGGTAAGGAACACCTCTCTCAGTGGGAAGTCATGTGGCTGGCATCTGTTGCTCCTGGGCTCCATTGCTTTCAGACTCTTTCACGTGGGGCCTCCTCATTTGCTTCTTTGGGGCTGGCTTTCATCCCTTGGCTTCCCTTGGCTCTGTTGACATTCTGACTTGCTTAACATCTCATGGGAAGGCAAATGGCAATGTCTGTTGGTCTCCAAGCATCTTCAAACATCCATGTCTCTCTGTCTGTTGGTTCTGAAGCTTCTGTTAGCTCTCTCTCTGTGGGCTCTGTTTTTTCTGTCATTTCTGGGGTTTCTCCAAAATGTTTCCTCTTTCAAAGGATCCCCAAAACTAATCAAGACCCACCTGGAATGGGTGGAGTCACATCTCCATCTAATCAAATTGGGCAGGGCACATCTCTGTGGAGATAATCTAATCAAAAGTATCCAGCCTCCAGTATTGAATTAGGATTAAAAGAAACAGCTGCCTCAGCAAGATTGGATCAGGATTAAAACATGGCTTTTCTGGAGTACATAATACTTTCAACTGGGACATATACTTTCCAGTTATTTTTTCCTACTGAATAGGTTGTCTTTTCGCTTTTATGACAAAGTCCTTTGAAACGCAAAAGTTTTTCATTTTAAGGAGGTCTCATTTATCTTTTTTCTTTCATTACTTGCGCTTTGGGTGTAAAGCCTAAGAAACCATTGCCTATCACAAGATCTTGAAGACACTTTCCTACATTTTCTTCTAGGAGTTTTATGGCCCTGGTTCTTATATTTAAGTCTTTGATCCATTTTGAGATAATTTTTGCAAAAGGTATGAGATAGAGGTCCTCTTTCATATTTTTGCATACGTATATCCAGTTCTCCCAGCATCATTTATTGAAAAGACTATTCTTTCCCAAGTGAGTGGACTGGGCAACCTTGTCAAATATCAATTGGCCAAAAATGTGAGGGTCTATTTCTGAATTTTCAATTCAATTTCATTGGTCAGTATCTCTATCTTTATGCTAGTATTGTGGTGTTTTGAACACTGTATCTTTGTAATAAGCTTTAAAATCAGAAAGTGTGAGTCCTTCAACTTCTTTCTTCTTTTGGGTAATGGGCCCCTAACATTGGGGCCCATTACCATTATAAATAAATTTGATAATTAACGTGTCCATTCCTGCTAAGTAGGCTGTTGGAATTTTCATTGGAATTGTGCTGAATCTGTAAATCTGTTTGGGTAGAATTGCCATCTTAATATTTAGTTTTCCAATTCATGAACATGGAATGTGCTTTTATTTGCTTAGGTCTTCTTTGATTCCTTTTAACAATATATTCTAGTTTTCTGCATGCAGGTCTTACATTCTTGGTTCAGTTTAGAGCTAGGTATTTGACTTTTTTAGTTGCTATTGTGAATGGAATTGTTTTCTTGATTTCATTCTCAGATTGTTCATTACTACTGTATAGAAACACTACAGATTTGTACACGTTGACCTTTTATCCTGCCACTTTGCTGAACTTGCTATAAGCTCTAGTAGCTTTGTTGTAGATTTATCAGGGCTTTCTATATATAGGATCATGTCATCTGCAAATAGTGGAAATTTTACTTCTTCTTTTCCAATTTGGATGTCTTTTATTTCTTTTTATTGCCTAATTGCTCTAGCTAGAACTTCTAGCACAATGTTGAATAACAGTGGTGACAGTGGGCATCCTTGTCTTGTTCTAGATCTTAGCAGGAAAGCTTTCAGTCTTTCACCATTGAGTATGACTTTTGCCCTGTGTTTTTCATATATGCTCTTTTTCATGTTAAGGACATTAACTTCTATTCCTGTTTTATAAGTGTTTTTATCAAGAAAGGATGCTGGACTTTGTCAAATGTCTCTTCTGCATGTATCAAGTTGATCATGTGGTTTTTCCTCTGCAATTTGTGGATGTGGGTATTGGATTAATTGCTTTTTTTGTGATTAACCATCCTTGGAAACCTGAGCTAAAACCCACTTAAGCATGGCATATGATATTTTTATTCTATTTTCAAAGTATCTTACTGAGGATTTTTGCATCAACATTCATAAAAGAAATTGGTTTGTAATTTTCTCTTCTTGAGGAATCTTTTTTGTTTTTGCAAATGATTAATTTTATTTAATAATGGTAAAAATTAGATCATATTTACTCAGTCCCTACCAGGCGCCAGAAAATATTTAAATGGATTGAGATAACATAATTAACATAGTTTATCTCCACAAGATAACTCTCAGGTAGGTACCTGTAATATATACAATTTAACCTTAGGTAATGGAAAGCCATTGTCCTATTTATTCAGGCAAGACTTAAGACTCATCCTGGAAATTTTTCTATGTCATACACTTCATAGAGACCTTAGGATATCAAATTGATTCTATGTACAAAATATATTTGGAGTGTGACTAATTCTCATCACCTCCTCTGCTACCACACTTGCCCAAAGTACCATCATCTCTGTGGTGGTCTAATGCTCAGGCTCTCTCCTAAAGCCTGCTTTATCCAAGGACTAAGTCAAGAAAGTAAACAATTTCATCAGAGGGTGAAGAATGTGACTATGGATATAAAAATTGGCATTGGTTGTATCTTAGTCTTAAAAGATAACCTTAGGTAAAACATCAGGTCTTAGGCCCCTTTAATGATTATACTAGAGACCTGATATCATCATCTATATGGACTGTCTTTGTTCTGAAATCAAATATTGCCTCATGCATTTCTGTTCCCTGTGGAGCACTAATATCTGTATATTTGCTACCAGAGAACTTTTCCTGTTCGCAAGTCCTGATAAACCCATGACTGCTTCTGTGTCTGGTGTTTTTTTGGTCTAGCAGCCACACCCTCCCATGTTCTGCACAAGCTTTGATAGGTCTTGAACAGTCTCTGCCTTTAAATTATTGCAGCAGCCTTCTAGATTGTTGCCCTGTTTTATGGCCAGAGTGTCACCATTGAAAAGTAAGTTGGAACATGTCTCTTTCCTTCACAAAACCTATAAAACTTCTCATGACCATAAGAGTAAAAATCAAAACTTTCACAAAAACCTCCAGATCTAAAATGGTGTTGCCCCTCCTTCTAACTTCTATGAACTCATGCTGTATTATAGCATCTTCATGCTTGCTTTGGAGTGGTCACACTGACCTCATAATGTTTCAATACACACATTAGTCCTGATGCTACCTGGACTTGAATTTTTCTTTTTCCAGAAGTTCCATTCCTTGGGATAATTGCATGGATCTTTTCTCATTCTCTACCTCATAAGACCATCTATTACCACCCTATCTAAAACCATATCTGCCCCATCTGACATCCATGCTGCATTTATTTTCCATAGCAGTTACCCCCTCTATATATTTTCCTGATGCCTTTTTTTTATTCTCTGTTTTCCTACATTATGGGAACAGTTTTTTTTAAACCTATTTTGTTCACTTCTGGATTCCAAGGACCTAACACAGTACCACAGTAGTGAAAGGATGAATACTCTATGTTCTAGGTGATAAAAGTGGGGCACGGAGAGACTACATAATTTTTTTATTATAAGTGTTGTAGAATCTTTATCTGGTTCAGTACTAGAGTATTGTGAGCTTCATAGAATGAGTTAGGTAGTGTTTTTCAGAATAGTTTGAGCAGGATTGGTTTTTAATTCATCTTGGAATGATTGAAAAATTTACTTTTGAAGCCATCTAGTCCTGGGCTGTTTTTCTTGGGATGTTTTTGATGACTGATTCAATCTCTTAACTTGTAATTAATTGTTTTATTGAGACCTTCTATTTCTTCTGGAGTCAGTGTAGGTTGTTTGTTTCTAAGAATCTGTCCATTTCATCTAGTTTGTCGAATTTGATGGCATACAGTTGTTCATGGTATCCTTTTATGATTCTTTTTATTTCTGTAGAGTCAGTAGTAATTCACTCTGCTTATTTCTGATTTCATTTATGTGTATATTCTCTATTTTTTTTCTTTGTCAGTCTAGTAAGGGTCTGTTGATTTTATTCATCTTTTCAAAGATCCAACTGTTGGTTGTATTAATGCTCTTCATGGTTTTATCATTCTCAATTCATTTCTGATCTAACCTTTCTTAATTCTTTTCTTCTGCTTGGGGGGGTGGTCTAATTTGCTGTCCTTTTTCTACTTCCTTCACGTATGCAATTAGGTCTTTGAATTCAGCTTTTTCTCCTTTTTATTATTGTAAGTGCTTGGGGCTATTAATTTCCCTCTCAGCACTGCCTTCCCCACATCTCATAAGTTTTACTTTGTTGTGTTCTTGTTTTGTCTCAAGATATTTATGGATTCCTTTGCAATTTTTTCTTCGGCCCACTGATTTTTTTTATGAGTGCATTATTAACATCTATATATTTGTGCATTTTCCAGTTATCTGCCTGTTATTAATTTCTAGCTTCATTCCATTATGGTCCAAGATGATACTTTGTATAATTTCAATCTTTTAAAATTTACTGAGACTTGTTTTGTGGCCAGATGTGATCTGTCCTGGAGAATGAGCACTTGAGAAAAATGCGTACCTTGCTGTTTTGGGGTGCATGTTCTGTAAATGTCTGTTAGGTCTAATTTATCATATTATTCAAGTTCTGTTTACTTATTGATCCTCTGTCTAGAAGTTTTATTGATGAGAATAGTGAAGTCTCCATTATTACAGATTCTATTTCTCCCTTCAGTTTTCCCTGTGTTTGCCTCAGGTATTTTGAGACACTGTGCTTAACTGTATAACTATTTATGATCTTTCTTCTTGGTGGATTGCCTCTTTTAATAATATATAGTGTCCTTCTTAGAGTCTTATACCAGTTTAGCATTTAAGTCTATTTTATCTGATATTATTATAACTATCCCAGCTGTTTTTTGTTTATTGTTTGTGTGTAATATCTTTTTCCAGGTTTCAGACCACAAATCAATCTATTTGTGCCTTTGGGCCTAGACAATATATCATACTTTTTTATCCATACTGCCAATCTGGGTCTTTTGATTGGGGACTTTAATTTATTAACATTCAGTGTTATTACTGTAAAGACAGTACTTACGGCAACCATTTTATCCTTTGGTTTTTATATGCCATATCTTTTCTTTGTCTCTCCTTTTACTCTTTTAGTGACCTTTACTGATAATCATCATTTCTACACTGTAATCAAGCCTCTGTCTCCTGTCTTTCTCTTGTAGCCTGCAGAACTCCTTTTAGTATTTCTGTATGGCAGATCTCTTGTTGACAAATTATCTCTGTTTATTTGTGAATATTTTTATTTTCCCTCATTTTTGAAGGACAGTTTTTTTGCGGTAAAGAATTCATGGGTAGTAGCTTTTCTCCTTCAACACCTCTAACATATACCATTGCCTTCTCACTTCATTGGTTTCTGATGAGAAATCAGTACTAAGTCTTATTGTAGTTCCTTTGTATGTGACAAATTGCTTTCCTCTTGCTGCTTTCAGAATTCTCTCTTTGTCTTTGACATTAGACTTCCTGATTAGACACTGCACTTCTTGGACATATCTATTTATGCATTTCAAAAGAGTTGGGGAATTTTTGGTCATTCTGGGACCTTCTCTTCTCCATCTGTGACCCCCATGATGCATGTGTTTGCATGCCTTGTGCTGCCATTCAGATCCCTTAGACGCTGCTGATTTTTCCTATTCTTTTCTCCATTTTTCCTTCTGTCTGCAAGACTTCAATTTTACTGTCTTGCAGTTCACTGATTTTTCTTCTGCCTATTCAAATTGCTGTTTATACATTTAGTGAATTTTTAATCTCTTTTGTTGTGCTTTTTATTACCATAATTTCTGTTATATTTATTTTTATACATTCAAATTCTTCTTTATGTTCACCCGAAGTCTTCTCAATGTCCTTTATCTCTTTAGCCATACTTCCTTTCATCTGCTTGAATTGATTTAGGAGATTTGTTTGAGCATCTTTGACTAGTTGTTCAAAATTCTGTGCCTCCTTTGACATTTTAATATATTCCTCTGACTGGGCCATATCTTCTTTTTCTTGGTATGGCTTGCAATATTTTGCTGATGCCTTGGTATCTTATTATCTTGATGATTTACTCTGAAGGTCAGTTTCTCTTTCTTGCCTGGGGTTTTATTGCTTATTGGCTTTGTGTTAAGACTCTGCTTTGACATTTGGTTCATCTTATTTAGACCTTTAGAAAAACCTGTGTTTAACTGATACAATTTTTCAGTTCTTCTTCATCTGATTCTTGTCCTGGATATGTGGTACAATTTTTAAGATTGCACATTCACGCAATTGTTTTACCCACAGTAGAAAGCTCCCTTTCCCTTACTCCTTCTCCAGGAATCTAGATCTTTTCTGTTTGTTTTTCTTTTGACTCTATAGATTTTCCTACATTCTTTTGTTGTTAAATGCTTTTCCTCGGAAGGCAAATTCTTGAGGAGGGTCACCCTGGAGAGGGTTTACCCACGTCTGTATTTTCCCGCCAAAATGGGGCTAGGAACCCACAGAGAGGCACTGGCTCCAAAGTGCTCTGAGAAAGGGTCATGAAAGACACCAAAACCCTCTTTGATGGCTCCCTGGAGCTGTATTTTCCTAGCCTGCCCAGTAGATAATATGTCTTAGGAAACTGTGAACTTCTCAAGGCAAGTTGAGAAGGCACTGTGTCTTTAATCTTTTACCACCTCCACCTCTGTTTGGAGAGGGTTGAAACAATGGCTACTGCTACTTTAGTCCAGTTGCTCAGTAGCTCTGAGCCAGGATCCTGCAATCCAAATTTGCTAATCAAAATACATGATCAGGGCTTGGTTGTACCCATGCTGTTCTTGTGGAAAAGAATTTTTGTGTCCTTTTCTGACAGTAGCAGCTAACCAGGGACTGGGCTCCAAGGAAGCCCACTGGAAGAGTGAGAGATGGGTGCCAACATCTGTCATACAGAGTGAGCTACTCACAGTTCTTTACTGTACTTTTATCAGTCTCTTCATCTGCTCTTCCCTGGTTGATGTCCAGTTTTCTTCCAGCCTTAGGAGTCCCAGAGCAGCTGTTCCAGACATTTCTTGCTGTTTAGTAGCTGTTTTGGAAGAAAGAGTGAGTCCTGGAGCTCCCTACTCCACCATCTTCCCTGGAAGTCCCTCCATGTATATTTTTAATTGAATCAAATGCTGAGTCTTTTTTAGTCTTACCTTTAATTATCCAGTGTGAGAAATCTTAATGACTCCTAGATTTTCATCTAGGAATCATCTAGGTGCTGAAAGGCCTTGATTGTATTGTGCAGTAATTTAGCCTCCTATTAGTCAGATCTATTTTGGCACCCACCCAGGGCCATTCATTTGTATAAGTGACATTTATTAAAGTTCCACATTAGAAGATGATATATTTCATGCTAAAAATCTTATCATAAAGATTACAATCATATTTTCCTAATAATGCACTACATGCTTCAGAAGTCTTGATGTCACATCTTGACTCATTACCCATTCCAAAGAAAAAAATCAATTTTAAAAGTTTTGTACTTCTCATAATGTTTATTTTCTAATCCACTTACTAAGACTGGACCATATTTCAGATTTTCTTGAATAGTGAAGCCATATTTCAAGGAACATCGGAGTTATGATGGCATCCTTAACTTGACATTCATCGAAAAATCTGAAAGTGCATGCATGGGTGGCTTTATCCAGAATTGTACTTAATTTAAACCCAGCTCTTTATTTTTTCCCTGAAGTGTCTGCTGTATTTGATATATTTTCAGTTTCCATAAGCTGTTTACACCTGCTCAATATCAAGGAGACTCCATACTCAGAATAATTTAAGTCAACTTGATGAACTGATTTGAATAATGACAAAATAAAGAAAAGCAAGCTAGCAGAATCAGAAAACCACAGAATTTTAATGCAGAAAGAAAAATTAAAGTTAATTTTATTCCCTCTTCTGGGTCCCAGTGAGGTTAAATTCCTTAACAAGGTCCTATACCAAGTGGCAAAGCTTGGTCCAAAAAAGAGTGGCTCTCAATTTCATAGTGCCACGGTGTCAAATACATAAAGTCAAAGGTTATTGCTACTTATCATGCTCTAGCAATATAAAACTGCAATGCATACATGAATCTGACTAGTGCATTAAACATTGGGATATCAGCAACGTCAATTGGCATTCCTTTTTTGTTGCCTTATGACCACTGATATTTGAATAAGAAACTGACTGCCCTACTACAAATCTATAGTCTTAAAGCCCCAGGATAACACAGCATCCATTGCCATTTGCCTACTGCTTTTCTTCAGGTATGTGACACTTAAACATCCCAAGTACTAGTTAGCAAACCGTGAGCATTTAGGTAGCATTTCACAAAGGTGCAGAAATGTCAAACAGATGTATTGACATTCTTACATCACACAGAGTTACAATTTTGAAGCCTTCAGGGAGAAAATGCTGGACTTCCTGGCTGGTGGGTTATTTCCTGTTAAAATTGATGACTGTTTTTGTTTTTTTTTTTCTGGAGGTGAAAAATGGCTTCTGCTATCCATATCCACTTCTTCCTTGGGCCAATTGTTGGGACTACTGAATCTTAGGAGTGTATTTTCCACTTGCCCCCCAAACCCAGATTTTCTGTGGAGAGGTCCCCTTGCATGAGGAGAAAAAGAGAGAAATACAGATGAAGGGAAAAGAACCAAGAGGAAAGATTAGGTCACGACAACAGAAAAAGCCAATCAAGTCAGGAAAAGGGAATTTTAAGTGGTTGGGAAGTTCAGTAAAGTTGTTTGCTGTGAGTATTTATTGCTTTTCTTTTGTGCCAAATATATTCCTTTATTCTACATCTAGTGCCTTGTGGTGTTCAAAGGATAAATCTGATGTTCTTTGATTTTCTATTTTAAACAACAATTTGAAGCTATTTCTTTTCTGTAAAGTTTTGTGTCAACCAATGAGAGACACTATTTGACCAGCCAAGATGATGAATCTGTTTTGGTCAAAGAGCAGTATATATATATATATATACACACACATATGATACAAGAATCTTACTAATCTCTGGGCATGGGTGTAGGATGGTTTAAAACCTAACCCAGCTTTCTATAAGGCAACAGCACATTTTAAATAAATATGCCAGGCATACATCTAAATAAGTAGAATCCTCTCAACTATTTATTATTGTTCGAAAGCTTTTGAAATTTTCCTTTTGGCTCAACCTCTCAAGGTAGTTTATAACCTCTCCAAAAATTTAGTTTCATTTCTTTATAGAGTTCTATCCCTTTTGGCCCACAATCCTAGTATCCATATTTATTTTTTCCCTTATTCTCAACACATAGCACTAAATATAATTATTCTATTTTTAAAAATCAAATTTCTTTTAAAAGAATAAATATCTGGCGACTTTGTTCTGAAATAATTGTGAAAGAATATGTTTCCCATTCTAAAAGCAACTTCAACAGAGAACTTCGAAAACCTTTGAAGCAATATCAGGTGAAAATGTATGTATATGATACAGTTGTTGCAATATTTTGATTGAAAATTCAGTTGGAGCCAATATCCCCAATCCTGTGTCTGCAGGTCTAGCCATTGCTCAATCTACCATCCCAGCTCACAGGCCTATAATTGCTGAAGGATAAGCTGAGTGCTTACTCGTGTTCTTGATCACCTTTAAGTAAGAGAAATTCATTCCATTGGAACAAGATGATTTGGGGGAGGGATGAAGATAATCTCATCTGCAGGTTGACGCCCTTCTCTCTTCTTACTACATGGTTGGAACTTTTCCAGTATGACTACAATGACCAGTTATTTTTAAAAATCAGCAAAAATCCTTCATTTCCACAAAAAATATGGCCTTTTGTATCTTAAGATATATTTAACAAGCTTTAAATGTACTCTTTTTTATTTAAAAGTAAAATTATCTTTCCCTAAGCAACATATTGGTAAGTCCTGTTCTAATGGCAAACTTTTCAATAAATATATGGTTACTAGCTTCTTTGCGAGGTGCCTGACCATAGTTTCATAACTATTCCTCCCGAGTATCGCTAACTTCTCTTTCTAACAGTTCCTTACAGCTTTTAAAGAGTCCGCTTCTTCTGCTTCTCCATCAAAAAAAATTTAGTGTAATTATGAGAACACCTTAAAAATATAGTAGAAACCTTACAAATTTATCCTTGATGATGCTTCTTTTTGGTGGGGCTTGTTAAACTAATTTAAAGTGCTTAAATATGTAGACTTATCATTGTGAACTGCACTTCAGTGCAAGGTAGATTATAAACTACCTTGAGAGGTTGAACCAAAAGGAAAATTTCAAAAGCTTTTGAACAATAATAAATACTTGAGAGGATTCTACTTATTTAGATGTATGCCTGGCATATTTATTTAAAATGTGTTGTTGCCTTAGAGAAAGCTGGATTAGGTTTTAAACCATCCTGCACCCATGCCCAGAGATTAGTAAGATTCTTGTATCATGTGTGTATATATACATCAGCTGTATATATACATCAGCTCTTTCATCAAAGTAATTTCTTTCATATCTTAGTGTATGCTTTTTCTTTTACTCTCTTTCTCATGGAATGTTTGTTTTATTGACTTTTGTGTTTTACTTGACATACACTGGTAGTTCTTCTGAATTTAAAAACATTTAAAATATTTGCCAAAAAATCTCCTTCCCAAGTGGCAAAGTATGGTCTTGAGAGAAAAGTTTAATTTGAACTACCTTGCATTCCATTTTGAAACTTTTAAAATTGGTCACTGAAGTCCTTCCAATGTCACCTGGTATAACAGTAAAATGTATCTAAAACTTATATCTGTGCTCATATATGTTCAAAATTAATTTGCATTCCTAATAAATATCAATGAAAGAGAGGACCAGGACTTTAACAATAAAAGACAGTGATTTTTTTCTCATATATAAGAGGCATTTATGTTTTAGTTGTTGTTGATTAGATTCAAAAGTCAAATATCCTCAATCATTATGCTCAGTCATTATTAAAATTAAAATTAAATCCATTTTTATGTTTTAAACTTTTGCAAATTATTTAAATATTTTTGCATTATTTCCATCAATTTTCTTTACATACTTTTGAATCAATATTATCCAAGGGACACTGCAAGTTGCCTTAAGTTTATATGCTTGATGAAACCTGTATAATCTCTAAATAGATGCCTACTAACAGTGCTTATGAAAACAGCTTTAGAATATTTTCAATATAATTGAAATCCCATAGGATAGATGTTCTAAGATCTTTGAGTCTTTTATCTATAAATTTTTTACAGTTAGTCTTTATCACATTCCAGATACAGCAGTTTTGTTTCATCATCATTTACTTATTTCTTCTTATTTATAGCTTGAAATTTAACAGTAGAAAAATTAATTGACAGTCCTACTTCATTAAAAAAATAATTTTCACACCAGGACCCCAGGACCCTCTTAAGCCTTTATTTTCTCCCTTACAAATTGTACAATAACAGTGAAACACACATAATTACACACAAATTTGTCTTCAATATATGAGTCATGTCACTAGTTTATGCTCTACAGAAAATAAGTCAGTGCCCAAAAATCTTTTCTCCATGGCCAAATTTTGAAGAATGATGAACTAATCTCACCACCCATGTGTTCATGCATGTGCTATAATATGCCCAACGATCTATTCTCGGTTACTGAAAAGTCTTTGGAGTGTTTCCTGCCTTCATGACTAGATATACAGAAAAAAAAAATTTTTTTTTTGAAGTATTAGCTTCTGAGATAAGTTTCTGGGGAAACAAAATGAGAAGTCTAGATGAGTATCAACCCTTATTTATAGAACAGAGGAATAGATTAATGGGAATTTGTATTATTTATAGTTAAGACCCAGGGAAGATCTTGACTAATTACTCTCCCCTCCCCTACTGAGCTCACACACTAGCCCTCAGCTGGCCACAGGCTTCCTTTAGAGAGGAGTGCAGGGGCTAAGCTGTCTGCCACTGGATTTGGCTCAGAGTATGTGTGTATGTAAGGGACAAGGAGGCAGGGGAGGAGTGTCTCTTGAGCCCTAGCCCCAGAACTCTCTCTTACTAAGCACCAAGCAAGTGGTGCTAGCTCCAAGATTGGCAACTTTCCTCTTCATTGTAGTTGTTGTTAGGGTGATGTGGTGGCAATAGTCAGAATTACTGGGTTGGGTCTAGCCTTGTGAAAAAAGGTAATGTGCCCTCATACAGTTAGAAATTAATGACAATTTTGTTTCATTGAAATTATCCAGGACCTATTCCTGGTGTTATTACTTGATTACACAAGAGGTGAGTGTATACACATTAATATATGCAAGTATAAGCACAGTGGCATGAAAAATGTACAGTAGTACATTTGTCTTTCATGGTGCTGAAATTTAAAAAAAAAATTTTTTTTTTTGACCAAGGAGAATAACTAATGAGACTCAACACTCAAAGCCAATAGTTGTGCTGGATACACATTTAAGTTTTAAGCAGTGCTAGGATTTCCCACCTACTGGCATATTTTTGCTGCATATTCTCTGAAAATATCTGAACTTTTCATAAAAGATCGTTGAGTGATGATGGAGGGTTGCCAGGTCCAATTCATCAGTATAGAAGCAATTATAGATGATATAAATCATACCTATCACATCATCTCTATCTCAGATATATCTTTTCGCTTTTTTCCAAGTTAAAAGCAATGTTAGTGAATGGTATTGTTGAAATTGGTTATTGGAAGCAGTGGCTGCTAATTCAAAGAGTAAATGTTTCATCATAATCTTCAGATTCATTGAGTTCTAATCTTCTTTATAGGGCTATTCAAGGATTTCTAATTGAATTCATGACCTTGTGCTGAAACCACATCTTGAAACCTTTATGTTTACCCATTTAAGCCTAGTTTTTACCCTCATATTTAGTTTTCCTTCATAGTCATTCTTTGGTACTCTAAAGAGAGATGACTTATTTAAGAAGTTAATTAATCAGTGCAAAATTTACTTCTATTATCTTCATATTTAATTAAGCCCTTCTTACTTATGTCATTGACTTAGCAAGAATTACAAGCATTTCTGAATGTCTGCTTCTTATCTACTTCTCTCAGCTTCTAAACATAATAAAGTGCCTGGATTCTTTATTCAGTATTTCAGATATCATTTCTTTCATGTCACAAAAGATAAATTCACACAGTGGCATTGACAACATCACTGCTTTGAAAATGCATCCATCCGTTACCTTATAAATAGTTCAGTCACTTACTTTAATCCATCTTCCTCTGCCCATCACTCTGATGTCAAACCCAGAAATTTAAAAATGCACTTTTCTCAAGTTCTAGCTCTAAACCAAGAGACCGAAAGTCTATTCACTTTATTAATATACACTGCAGTAGTAACACTTTGACTGACAAAATGTTAATCGGCATGCCTTCCCATTTAAGAATTATTAATAGTGATGTTTTAATGAACATTCAGTGCTAGTAATGGCAAGAGTCCATTCCTTCTAAATGCATGTAGGTAAAAAGGGCTGGGCCATAAACTGACTTTTCTCACTTCTTGGTTTATGTGCAATATTTCAGTGTTATCATTCATGACCTATACCTTTTACATAATTCTGGTGGTTGAACCCTAGGAATGAATGAATGAATGAATGAATAAACGAATAAATAAATAAATAAATTCAGTTATTCATTTCACTTGACCTAGCCAAGTTTTTCTTGCATTAATAGCAACCTTTCAAAGCCTATAGCTTCAAGTTTATAAAAGTTTAGAGCAGAACAAAAAACAAAGGAACACACGAAAACCACACAGAAAAATGTTTCTAGAGAGAATGGAAAGTCTCTGGAAGTTACAGAATCTTCTTTGAAAAAGAAAAGAATGTTAATATTCATCTAGGATCTAGGACGTGAGTTGAAAACTCCTTGCTGATTTGTCTTAAAGGTATTAGGGGATTCTCAAATGAGCTGAGACAGGTACTAAGAAATTGGTTTGTGAATGTTATAATTTTACTAATTCTTCTCTTTTGAAGGAACACCTAGCATAATCAGGGATTGTTGTTTCAATTTCTCTAGGGTGTATATGAGAAATTGGTCCCTAACACTAATCAATATCATCACTTTCTATGTATCACAAAAGACTTGGTTTTATTTTCTAGTGCAGAATTTTCTTTTCACTTGTAAGACTCCACTGGTACAAACCCGAGATGAATTTGGTAGTTTATTCCACAAATTCTATTCAAATAATGGCTGTCTCAGCAAATAAATTGAATATGCATTCTCTTGTTTCCCAGTGTGCAGTTCTACCCCAACCGTGATTCATTCTGAATCACTACCAGACTGTACTAGAATCAAAATGTATCAATGCTAACTTGAGATATGTGAGATTTTATATCTTGAAAATCACAAGTCTCTTCTGGCTATCACTGTGCCAAAAACCATCCAACTGCAACGATAATTTTTTGCATTTAAAAGTGCCATATCTCAAATCTGTTTTCTTTTCCAACAGATAACCATAAAAATCAGTGCCATTTAACTTTTATTAAAAAAATGATTATATAGGCAAATATTTACCTATTAACATAGAAAAAAAAATAATATCATCCATTGTACTCACACGGCACCGTGCGGAGGTAGAGGTTGTCTCGGATGATTTGCTGAAGTTCGTGGTCCACAGAGCCCTTCTGAAACCGTAAGTTGAGGTAGTGACGAAGATCCTTATCAACAATTCCTCCTAAAATAATAAAGTTTCTCAATAATGGATGTTGGGAAATATTTTAAGTGTGCAATTTCATTCTGTCATAAATTTACTCACGTACCCATTTAAAAGATGTATTATTTCAAATTACTCTTTGACCTTTGGCAACATTTTCTGTCATAATAACGAAACAGACAAGATTTATTGAGATAATATTTGTTGCTCCCAGACTTTGCTCAGTGCTTTGCCTACATTCTTTAGATTATTCTTCATTTTAAATGAAGTCTGTACAATGACAAAAGATGCATGTTGCCCTTAAAGTAATAAACGACATAATCTCTCATTGCATGGTTTAAAATATTTTAAATTGGGCAGGCCATGGTGGCTCAGCAGGCAGAGTTCTCGCCTGCCATGCCAGAGACCCGGGTTTGAGTCCTGGTGCCTTGCCAAGCAAAAAAAACAAAAAAAAACAAACAAAAAAAACTATATATATATATATATATATATATATATATATATATGCACATAGATTTTTAAATTTCTTAAAGATACTATGTATTTAGGTAAGTAGAGTGGTGTAAAAAGCTAAAAGAAAAGAAAACGCACAAATCCTGCTGCTTATATGCCATTCATAACATATATTGCTTCAAAGTAATTTAGTCCTCTTATAAAGTAGGTGTAGATATTTTTAACTTGGGACAAAGTTTGAAAGAATTATTTTTTTCTTTTGCCAATTGGAACAATTTTGAGTCTATTTGTCCCCACAATTTAATGGAAAATAAACTGGTAAGACTAGAACTACCATAGAGCTATCAAAGATTAATTTGATATTTAGAGAGAATTAGATTATGATGGTTCATATGAGGCTTTATTCCTAGAGTTAAAAGACCTCATCATAAGTCAAAATACCTATATACTTATAAATAAAAATTACTGAAATCCTCATTTTTTTTCAGTAAAATATATTAGGACAATACAGTCAAGACAAATAATTAAAAATAGAAGTAAAAGGAAATCTGTAATAGTCACAAAAATCATATTCTCTTGAAAT
>PVIY010039041.1:0-23430 GCA_004026745.1 Myrmecophaga tridactyla
ACATGGTATGCCCTTCCATCTATTTAGGTCTTCTATGATTTCTTTTAGAGATTAGGGGAATTTTTGAATTGCTATTTGGTGAGGCTGTGTTTATTGGTTCTTTGTCTCTTTGACCAATAAAAATGAAAACTGTCTAAAATTGAGAGTGCTGCTGATTGTACAACTAAGTGAGGACACAGTAAGCATGATTCACTTATTTTGAACATTATCTATGATGCCCAATGGATGGAGGGGGCTGAAGGGTACAATGACTGAGAAGCCAGAAGGTGAACTGTGGTATGCGGCTACAAAAAGGAATGTCTTGAGGCATGCAACAAACTGAATGAACCTTGGGGATATTGTGTGGTGCAAAATAAGTGAGAAACAAAAGAACAAATATGCTATGGTCTCTTTCAGAAAATACTTATAAGAAAACTAGTGCTTAGATTGTAAGCTCTTATAGTAGCCATACTCAGGTTGAAGCTGTAACTATATTTGTAGATTCTGAGATGCTGAGCTATATGTGTATAAGCTGTTATTTCCCTGGAATTTTGACTACCTCTGTGACACTGAAGATTCAGAACTGGAGCTCTGCAGCTCTGAAAGTCAGCATTGCTACATATAATAATAATTAAAGTAACCAATAAAGAGATTAGGCTTCAATCAGAGATAAAAACGAAGTTGATCTGGTTGGGACTAAAGTAAATCAGAATACAGGGCAAAAGATGATTATGTACATACTCTAGACTTTGACCTACTGCATGAGACCAAAGGCAGACAGATTTATTGTGTTTAGAACCTAAATATTCTGTAACACACACTCTAAATCAACCTGTCTGGATAGCTCATTTAAACAACCCAAACACGGAGCCCAGAGTAGGAATGAGACCTGGTAATTCTGTATAGTTTAATGTAATACCTGGAGAAATCCCAGACTTTGGTGGGCCGATAATTAAAAAATATTACTAGAGTCCCTTGAAGGACTAGAGAAAACATATAGAAATATTAAATTTCCCCATCTGGGAACCCCCTAGTACTCATTCAAACATTAGGGACTCCCAAGAAAACAGGCCAAGTCCTTGATTTTGAGGCTTGCCCTTAAGAAACTTATTTCTATAGCAGAGAAGCTAAGACTACCTATAATTATGCCTAAGAATTGCTTACAGGAAAACCCTTTGGTTGCTCAGATGCAGCCTCTCTCTCTTTCAACCCAAATTTGCAAGGAAAATTATTACCCTCCTCCCTACATGGGACATGACATTCAGGGGTGTCTGACAACAGGGGACATGACTCTAACGGTTGAGCATGGCCCTGGCACTGTGGGAATGACAATGCCTTCTAGGCTAAAAGGGTGAAAAGAAATGGAACAAAATAAGGTATTAATGGCTAAGAGAGTTCAAATGGAGTCGAGAGGCTATTCTGGAGTCTACTCTCATGCAAGCTTCAGCTAGATATTGCTAATTGGCATGGTTTGCCATACCTCAACTAACATCATTCTTGCTAACCCCAAAGAACATTTAGGCTCTGAGACTCTACAAACGTTTCTTGTACTAAGTTTACTTTCTTGAACCTGTAATGTCCAGAGAGTTCTTAGGCCAAATAAGTCCTGAAACCCAGAGCGGCTAGCCTCTCCAAGATTATCAACTTCTTCCACCCCCCTATTCTATATTGTTGATACCTCTCTTCAACATGAAAAAGTTAGAAAGAGCATAGCTCAAATATCCCAAAAGTTTGGGAGTAGGATCCAAGGAGCAGGAGGAGTTATAACAGAAGATAGGATTTAACAAATGAGTATGACTGCTGAATCATTATAATGATATTTGTTTTAGCTTCCAATGTTTTAGAGCAGCTAAAAGGAAAAACATGAAAATGTGGAATGGTAATCCATACCAAACTTTGAAATCTGGTCTGTAACTACTTGACTACTGTTAAAATGTACTTTGAAAGTTACTGCTTTTTTTAATATATATATATTTCACAATAAAATTTTTTTTTTTAAAGATTCATTTCCTCTTAGCCTAGTAATTTTAATTTAGGAGTACTATGATTTTTCTTCTTCTTCTTCCAACTATGCTTTTATTTAAGTGCTGGAAAAAACTGTTAAGATGGTAAATATTTTGGTATATGTATTTTACCACAAGAAAAAATGAATAATATTTTTAACAGATTAAAAATAATTAATTCGAGGTGCAAGGGTAGTTCAGTGGTAGAATTCTTACCGGGATTCGATTCTGGGTCTGTGCACTTCCTCCCCTCAAAAAAAAATTCAACAAATGGTGCTGCAAGAATAGGATAGCCACATGGAGAAAGAATGAAATGTGACCCCCACCATACAGCAAACAAAAAAAAATTAACTCTAAAAAAATAAAATAAAAAAGAAAAGCCAAAACATCCCATACCCCTTATTCCCCTCTATTATTAATCCAAATGTACTGGTGTGGTACATTTGTTACTATTGATGAAAGAATATTAAGATTTTTACTATTAACTATAGTCCATGGTTTGCAACAGGTATATTTTTTCCATATACCCCTCTTATATTAACTCCTTGACCCAACCATTTTTTTAAATAAACTTTCTATTTTACAACAGTTTTAGGTTTACAGAAAAATGGCAAAGATAGTTCAGAGTTCCCTTATATCCTATCCCCAGTTTTCCCTGTAACCCCTTGCATGTAACGACCTGTTACATTAGTATACTTCTTTTTTTTTAACCATTTGTTTTTTTCCAGATTTTACTGAGAAGTCTAAAAAATTTATCAAAAATTACATCCAAATTATACAATCAATATCTCATAGCACCATCACTTAGTTGTGTAATCATCGTCACTACTCACCTTTAAACCATTTTCATTACTCCAAGAAGAAAATTATCAGACAGATACAAAAAAAGAAAACCCCAAACACCCCATGTCCCTTATCTCTTCCTATTATTGAACCCTATGTTGGTATAGTACATCAGTTACTGCTGATGAAAGAATTTTAAGGTATTACTGTTAACTATAGTCCGTAGCTTCCAATAGGTATTTTCCTCTCATATATCATTCTATTATTAACTCTTTGCACCTGTGTTGTATGTCACCAATTAACACTATAAATTTAAATAAGTATTTGTATAAACTGGCTCAAGTGTACAACAAGAGTATACTTCTTATAACTAATGAACCAATAATGATAAATTTTTACTAGCTAAATCCATGCTTTATTCAGATTTCCTTGGTTTTCACTTAATGTCTTTTTTCTGGTTTTGGATCCCATCTAGGATATCAAATTATATTTAGTCACCATATCTCTTTAGACTCCTCTTGGATTTGATAGTTTCTCACTTTTCTGTTTTTAATGATCTTGACAATTTGGGGTAGTACTGGTCAGGTATTTTATAGACTGTCTTTCAGTTAGGATCTTGTGTTTTTCTCATGATTAGACTGGGGTTCTGGGTTTTTGGGAGGAAGACCATGTAAATAAAGTGCCATTCTCTATCACATATCAAGGGTACATTCTATCAACATGATTTATTACTGTTAATGTTGACCTTGGTCATTTGCCTATGGTAATATCTGTCATGTTTCTCCTTTGCAAAGTTACTCTCTTTCCCCCTCTTTTTCATACTGTATTCTTTGAAAGGAAGTCACCATATGCATTCCACACTTAAGGAGGAGGGAGTTATGCTCTACCTCCTTGAGGACCAATATCTACATAATTATTTTACCCATCCACTTTTTTCGTCAATTGTTTTTTTAAATTATTATTCTAATGCATTTTCATTGAGATCTATTCACACAGCATAGAAACCATCCAAAGTGTACAATCACTGATTCACAGTATCATTATGGTTGTGCATACAGCCCTATGATCAAATGTAGAACATTTTCATTACTCCAGAAAAGAAATAAAAATAAAAAAGAAAACCTTAATCCGCCTATACTCCTTATCCCCCATATTATTGACCCACAGTATTGGTGTGGTCCATTTATTACTTTTGATAAAAGAGAATTAAAATATTAGTGTTAATTATAGTTCATAGTTTGCAATAGGTACCTTCTCCCCACACACTCCTCTATTATTAACTCCTTATAACAGTATCATACATCTGCTCTAGATCATGAAAGAACTTTTTAAGACTTGCATAGTTAATCATGGATATTGTCCACCACAAGATTCACTATGTTATACACTCCCACGTTTTAACTTTTTCTTCTGATGATATACATGACTCTAAACTTCCTCTTTCCAGCTCACTCACACACCATTCAGCACTGTTACTTATTCTCACAAGAACTTGCTATCATCACCTCTGTCCATTTCCAAATGTTTAAGTTCACCTAGTTAAACATTCTGCACGCATTAAGCAACTGCTTCCCATTCTTTAGCCTCATTCTATATCCTGGTAACCTATATTCTATATTTTGTATCTGTGAGTTTACATATTATAAGTAGTTCATAAAAGTATTGAACTCTTCACAAATTTCTGTATCATACTTGTGCAGGAGCCATGCTGATTTTCTCTGTATCGTTCCGATTTTAATATACGTGCTGCGAAAGTGAGCATTCTTGTTTCATTTTTAAAAGATAAATGTCAGGTAAGACATTTAAAGAGGCAAATCAGGATGCATGAGCATGGAGATTTTCTAGAAAAGGAGCTGACCCCGCACTTATGGATTACCCACTTGGGCCTGGAGCTACTCTGGGACCTGGAGGATCATGAATGAATAACAACATACAAGCAGAGTACTTTATGCCCCATATAGTACTTGTTAAAATTCTTTTTTTCTTTTCATTTTGTAATCTTTAAATTCAAGATTGTACCTTGTCACTCAATACTAATAAATGAAATCTGAGGTAAATCCTTGAGATGACAGGTCTCCCTGATTAGCAGCTAGTGAAGAAAAATCCTGGATGGAGAAAGAACAAAGTACTGTTGCAGGTGCAAAGAGAGATGGAATTCTAAACAATAAAACCTTTCAGGAGAAACTCTTCAGTTAAGGGTGTAGATTGAAGTATATCTATAAGGAAAAAAAAATCTTGTTGTGTATTTAGTTATCTTAGGTTTCTGTTAGTAAAACAAACTGAGACTCTGGACTTGAAAAAGTTAAATGCATCTCCCATAGCATGTAACCTTCAATCTCAACAGGCCTTTTTGCTAATGGGTTGTAATGGAAACAATAATATTCAAATTATAATCTGTACTTTGAGAAGATACATAACTCATTGTTTCTCTTTGTTAGAAGAGAATTATATTTTCTCTTCTCCCTTTACGGAGATTCCTTATCTTAAAAAAGAATCTCTGCCTCAAGTTGTTCACAGTCCAGTAGAGGGACAAACAGTGAACATGTAAACAGATTATCTCCAATAATCTCCAGAAGTAGTATGTGCTGTGCTAGGGAGCAGTCAAAATATGTAAATGAGATTGCGACCAGGAGGGCTGCTTCAGCTCTGGTGGCTGAACAAAGCCTCTCAGTGGTGACTTGGAGCTGAGACTCTAATAAGAGGGTAGCCACAGGAAGATCAGGGGAGAGCTTCCCATTCTAAGCAAAACAAAAGGGAAGACAGAAGGGCCAATGTGGCTGCAGTGTGCTGTAATTCTAAGAAATCAGAAAACTAAAATCCAGTTAGAGGTTTGTAAATGTCTTATTTGCACACATCTCAGGTCATATGCATAAAAAATGAAATGTGAAAAAAAGCACAGCTTGTAACTCACACAAAAAACAGGCATGTCAGAGTTCTTTGAATCCTTGTCTGTATATGAAGTACAAATGCATTCCAAGTTTATCATTTCTCCCAGTTTATCATTTGTTTTGACTTTAAAGTACTTTTCAAAATAGAAATGTTTGATTTGTTTATAGTCAGATATAATAATCTTTTCCTTTCATGAGGCTTGAATATGCATAAATGGGCCATTCCCAAGCCAGGATTATAGAAAAATTTCACCTGTTTGCCTCTAGTACCATCATACAGTCATGTTTTATATTTAAATATTTGATTCACTTGAATTTATTTTGGTATAAGGAGTAAAGGAGAAATCTGCCTTGTTTTGTTATTTTTTCCAAACTGCTAGAGAGTTGTCCCAACTCCATTTATTGAATAACCTATTGGTTCCCATGATGTGAAATCACCTATCCTAATGCACTGATATGTCTACTCTTATACCAATAAAATGAAAATAGGCATTCTCAAATATATTGTTTGATGGAAATCTCTGGCACTTCTACCCTTAAACCTATGATTCAATATAAATGAATTGACTTCTTTTCTTTACAACATCCTCCATGACTCTACTCTTAAACAGATGAATGAGGAATCTTTTCTAATCTTTACTCTCCAACCCTCCAGCAAAAGCCTCACCAAAAATTTTCTCAATTACATCACCCAGTTTATATATGCCAATCTTGCTTGCAGTTCCACACCCATGAATTTGCTGCCTAGTTGTCAAATATTACATTTCTTTTGCTATTTTACACTATATTCTGGCTAAAGAAAAAAGATGCTTGATTTTAAAACAGAAAGAGTTCATTTCTTGATCCATGTTATTTATATACGTGTTTTTAAAACATAGGCAATAAATACAAGTGTATTTACAACAAATATAATAGTCACCAAATGTGAATCATTAGGTATAAACTATTTAGAGAATACAGTTTTAATCAAAATCTTGATTTCTGATTATAAAAGTAACACATTCATTATAAAAATTCAATCATTTTATGAGGAAGAAAGTGAAAATCCTCCGTAATTTCTGCCTCCAGTTAACATGTTGATGTGTTCCTTCCAGAATGTTTTCTGTGTATGTATATGTTCTTGTTTCTGTTTTTTTAAATTATTTTTTACAAAAATGAGATCATATTCCATGTTCAGCAAATTTTTTCTCACTTTATACTCTATCATGGACATCTTTCTCTGTTAATATATGTTCTACATCATGGTGGGTTTTTTTATATTCAAATATGCTTTTTTATTAATTTATTTTTTTATGCCAAAAAACACCAAGCAAACACAAACATTCTTAACCTTTGATCATTCCGTTCTATATATATAATCAGTAATTCACAATATCATTACATAGTTGCATATTCATCATCATGATCATTTCTTGGAACATTTGCATCTATTCAGCAAAATAAATAAAAAGAAAACAGAAAAAAATTCATACATACCATACCCCTCCCCCTCCCCCTCACCGATCACCAGCATTTCAATCTAAATTTGTTTTAACATTTGTTCCCCCTATTATTCATCTTTGTTCCATATGTTTTACTCGTCTGTTGATAAGGTAGTTAAAAGGAGCATCAGACACAAGGTTTTCATAATCACACAGTCAAATTGTGAAAGCTATATCATTATACAATCTTCAAGAAACATGGCTACTGGAACATAGCTCCACATTTTCAGGCAGTTCCCTCCAGTCTCTCCACTACATCTTGACTAACAAGGTGATATCTATTTAATGCATAAGAATAACCTCCAGGATTACCTTTTGACTCTGTTTGGAATCTCTCAGCCATTGACAGTTTATTTTGTCTCATTTCACTCTTCCCCCTTTTGGTCGAGAAGGTTTTCTCAATCCCCTGATGCTGGGTCTCAGCTCATTCTAGGGGTTTTCTCAATCCCTTGATGCTGAGTCTCAGCTAATTCCAGGATTTCTGTCCCACATTGCCAGGAAGGTCCACACCCCTGGGAGTCATGTCCCACGTAGACAGGGGGAAGGTGGTGAGTTTGCTTATTGTGTTGGCTGGAGAGAGAGGCCACATCTGAGCAACAAAAGAGGTTCTCTCGGGGGTGACTCTTAGGCCTAATTTTAAGTAGGCTTGACCTATCCTTTGTGCGGTTAAGTTTCATATGAACAAACCCCAAGATTGGGGGTTCAGCCTATAGCTTTGGTTATTCACACTGCTTGTGAGAATATCAAGAATTCAACTTGGGGAAGTTGAATTTTTCCCCTTTCTTACCATTCCCCGAAGGGGACTTTGCAAATATGGTTTTATCCACTGCTCAAATCACTCTGGGATTTATCGGGGCATCACTCTGGATAAACCAACAAAATCTCATGTCCTAGTCAAGGTTCCATGTACTTATGGTGTTCAATTAAGCTGTCTACATAAATTATATTAGGAAATGCACTAGTCATAATATAAATTTTGTACCAAATAAACATTTTTTGCTTTAGTCTCACACAGAAGTTAAAATTTTAAAATACTAATTACCATCTATTTTCAGCACACTGCAGTAATGACATTACTTTGTTCTTCCTCATGCAAAAACATTTTTTAAATTTTTACATTTAGTCACTATCATTATATACTCTAGGCATTCTTAGATTATACCATCTCAGTCTTTATCGTCTATCTTTCTTTCTAATTTCATTTGTGGCCCCAGCCCTCCTCCCTCTATCATTCTCACATTCAGCTTCATTCAGTGTTTTAACATAATTTCTACATCATGGTTTTTAATCATTTCATAACATGCCACTGAACCATAGAATAGCATCAGCTGACAGTTTTAAAGACTCACCTTCATTATTTTCTTGTGTGGTTTCCACAGCCTTTGGCATTAAAAATGGTTCTGGTTGTGCTGATGCCCACGCTGTGCCACTCACCTGAAGCTAGGTGAGAAGAGTCATTAGGAGACAAAGCAAGAAAACCTCTTCTTAAAAAAAGAAAGAAAGAAAGCCGAAGAATAACCTAACAACTAAAATAGTCACATTCTAAGGACTTGGATTAGTGGGAAGGAAAGACAGTATTAAAAAATGTATGTTCTTAAATCTGCTTTAATGCTCATATTTCTTATTTCTCCTTTTTTTAAAAATAAGACTTTTATTTTGGAACACCTTGAGATTGCCAGAAAAGTTGCAAAGATAGTACAGAAGTTCTGGTGTGTCCCTGACAGAGCTCTCCCTGATATTAGCATACCCATGGCACTTCTATCCCAACTAAGAAACCATCTTTAAATGCAACACTACAAACCACACTCCAGACTTGATTCAGATTTCAACAGCTTTTCCACTGATGTGCTTTCTCTGTTCCAGGATTCCATCCAGGAAACCACACTGCTTCTAGTCATCTTGACTCCTTAGTCTCCTCTGGTCTGTGACAGTGTTTCAGTCTTGTTTGTCATGACCTTGAAATCGTTAAAGGGTCCAGTCAAGTATTCTATAGACTGTCCCTCAATTGGGATTCATCTGCTGTTTTCTCATGATTTGACTAGGTTTGGGAGAAGAATACCACAGAGGTAAGGTGCCTTTCTCATTTCATCAAGTCATCAGGGCTTACTACTGCTGTGAACCTGAATCTCTTGGTTAAAGGGATGTCTGTCAGGAGTCTCCACTGTAAAATTACTATTTTTCCCTTTCTATAATCTTGGGAAGCAAGTCACTAAGTTCAATGCACACTCAAGGGGAGGGGAATTGAGATCTACCACCCAAAGGAAGCAAATATCTCTACATATGATGGAATTCTTCTGAAAGGAAGATTTGTCCCCCCACCCCCCCACACATTTACTTATTTACCCAATCATTTATTTATATCACTTAAGGCTCATGAAGGTTTATTTTATTCTTTGGATTAAAAGCCAATATTTAGTGGGTTGAACTGTGCCCCCCAAAAGAAATAAGTCCTAACCCTCAGTACCTGTAAATGTGACCTTATTTAGAAAAAGGATGTTTACAGTTATAAGCAAGTTAAGATGAGGTCACAATGGGCCCTAATCCAATACAACTGGTGTGCTTATGAGGAGAGACCCAGAGACAAGTGAAGGGCATGTGAAGACAAAGGCACAGATTGGAGTTATGCTGACACCAAGCAAGGAGGCTTAAAGCTGACAGAAGCTGGAAGATGCAAGTAAGGATTCTTCCCTAGAGTCTTCAGAGGAAAGCACAGCCCAGCCGACCCCTTGACTTCAGACTTTTACCTAGAACTTGTGAGAAAATACATTTCCTAGCAGCCCTAGAAAACTAACAAGCATTCTAATTACTTTTTCAGTGTTCACATTGTTCCAGCACTGACCACTGGGAGCCTGTTCAGGTAGTTTCTGAGTCTCCTAACACAACCCCTGCCCTTTTTTTCCCTCACCACTTCCTTACTGCCTAGCACTACAAGATATCCCTTGCTCACCTTCTATTTTCTCTACCTCAGCCATAGACTCTGCCACTTCTCTGAAGGAGAAACTAGAGAATGATATACAGAATCTGAGTTCTGGGAGCTGGGTGTGCTCATTGTACAGGAGTTTCATTGTTTCTAGGCCCTCTGTGGACACCTAGGCCCTAACCCATGACTAGATATATATTTATAATTAATTCTCCATCTTTGTGTATATGTATTTTTGTGTACATATGTAACTCTAATCCACACTACAGGGTTCAAATTTCTCCTCTTCTAATCCCCCATCATTTCTATTCTTAACATTTTGCAGCTGCTAATCATGAACATTCTATATCTAGTTTTATGTTAAACAGTAGCAACAGTTCACATTAGAACATAATACATTACTGACTTTGAAACAGTCTACAAACATTCCCCTTAGAAGAATAATTAGCCTGTAGAAAGTAGGGCTAACAATCCCCCAACGGCACTTTTGCCAGGATCACCTGTCACAGGGAAAGCATTGCACCTTATATAACACCTGGCAAGTACTCCATGTGACATTATTTTTCTCTTCTCCTGATGACATTTTCCGACATCTGATGAGTGTACAATAATTAAATTCATAATGCAAGATCAGATAGCTAAATGGTAAAGCCCAGAATACAGCCAGAATGATTCCAAAGTCTGGGCTTCTCAGGCCCTGCCTACTTCTCCCACAAGCTGTTTAAAGGATCAAATGAGTCACAGTATGTGGAAAGTATTTTAGAACCAGCAATGAACTCATCATTAGTTACTACAACTAATAATAGCAAATGAAATTGCATAGTATTTAAATACATATGCATGACATATCAAGCTGAAGCACACACAAGATTTGTTAGGTATTTTCTAAGCCATGTTGCTAAAGCAAAGTGCAATAATAAATTAAACATGAATATGCTAGCACTCATGAAGGGAACATACTGGAGTGGGTATTTAGGTATGTTAAGACATAAGCCCATGATGTTAAAATTCTAAAATGAAGAAAGTATAAGCAAGGTTTTTGGTTATTTTTTCTAAATTTAATATTTCCTTATAAAATGCCCTGTTTAAGATTCTAACATGCTGAACTCTATAGAAACTTTGCCCTCTCCTTTATATGAATAATAAAAAATAGGGAGCAATGGCAATTAGAAAATGTTGAAGCTGATGTTGCTAACAATCCTCAGTAGGAACTAATGGGGTTATTTTCCCACTTGCTCTCCTAGCGTCCCTCAAAACCCAAGAATACTGAAAGAAGACATTGGGTCACCAGCCAGCCCAGAACACTTCCTCCGGTCCTCTAGTCTGAAGTATCTGGAGCACTTGTTAACAAAGCAAATAACCAGCCCTATCTGGGTCCAAGCAAACCAGTGGACAGGCCCCAGGGAGGCCAGGAGTAGGGAGGGGGTAGGGAAGCAAGAGAGGGAAGGCAGTGGGGAGGCAGGCACTGGGAATCTGATGGTTTGAATTTGAGGCAAACTTAAGTTTGAGAACCTTTAGACTCATCCATGAATCTGATTAGTTTCAAAAGAATAAAAATGAAAGTTCTAAAAATTTCTCCTTTATTAAGATTTCATGTGTTAAGCTTGTCGTTTTATTAGACTACATAAATCAGCAAAATTGAACTACTTGAGGCTTATCTTTTCTCCAAGAAAGAACTTCTGAAACATTCTAGTCTCCCCCAGGTTAGACACTCATGTTCACCATTCATGTTCACCACTTGTGTTCACACTTCTTGCCCAGTTTTCACACAGTAGCCTGGCACTCAGAAGACACTTAGTATTTGTTGCATAAATGAGTAAGTTTCTAATGGTTCTCACCTTATCTTTTGTTTTCTGTTTCCCTCTTTTTTGAAAACTACTTCTGGTATAGGTAGTTATATTAATGATAAATATGTGTATGCAAGTTACAATAGCAAACAAAAATCAGGGTTTAGCAATTTATACAATTTCACACAATTTTAATTTGAAAATTATTTTAAGAATGGATTGACTTTGATAATGATGTGTAGCTTTTATCGTGTGACTAGGTGATTATAAAAAACTTGTGACTGACACTCCCTTTATACGGTGGTAAGGGTAGATGAATAATTAAATAAAGACAAAAACAATAAAAATAATAATGGGGGGATAAGGGATATGGGATATTTGGAGTTTTCTTTTTTTATTTCTTTTTTTGGGGGGATAATGAAATTGTTCTAAAACTGACTGTGGTGATGAATGCACAACTACAGGATGATACTGTGAGCCACTGATTGTATACTTTGGATGGATTATAAGATGTGTTGTGCTGGTTTGAAGCTGTTATGTACCACAGAAAAGCCTTTTCTTTTTTTCATTTCTCAGTCACTGAGATTTTTGGTTTTTTTTAAAATTTTTTTATTGAAAAATATCCACACATATACGTCCAACTATATTATACAATCAATGGCTCACCTCTGGGAGTCATATCCCACATGGGGGGAGGGCAGTGAGTTCACCTGCTTAGAGAGAGAGGCCACATCTGAGCAACAAAAGAGGCTCTCTGGGGGTGACTCTTAGGCATAATTATTAGTAGGCTTAGCTTCTCTTTTGCAGGAATAAGCTTCATAAGGGTGAGCTCCAAGACTGAGGACTCACCTATTGGTTGTCCCCACCGCTCATGAGAATATCAGGAATTTCCCAGATGAGGAAGTTGAATATTTCCTCCTTTCTTTCTCCCCAGCCCCCAAGGGAACTTTGCAAATACTTTTTTATTCTCTGCCCAAGTTACTCTGAGATATATCACACTACCTGTACAAACCAACAAGATCTCATGCCCTACTCAAGACTCCATGTAATTATGAAATCAGAAAGAAAGACAGACAATAAAGACTGAGATGGTATAATCTAGGAATGCCTACAGTATACAATGATAGTGACTAAATGTACAAATTAAAAAATGTTTTTACATGAGGAAAAACAAAGGAATGTCAATATTGCAGGGTGTTGAAAATAGATGGTCATTCATATTTTAAAACTTCAACTTCTGAGTGAGACCAAAGCAAGAAATGTTTATTTGGGTTCATATGTCAAGAGTGATTATATGTCAAGATCAAGCAAAAAATGTTTATTTGGTACAAAATTTATATTTTGACTAGTGCATTTCCTAATACAACTTATGTGGACAGCTTAAATTGAACACCATAGTACTTGGAACCTTGCGTAGGGTATGAGATTTTGTAGGTTTGTCCAGAGTGATGTCCAGATAAATCCCAGAACGATCTGAACAGTGAATAGGGAAGTGTGAATAGTGTGAATAGGGAACAGTGAATAGGGAATGGTGAGAAATGGGGAAAATTCAACTTCCCCAAGTGGAGAATTCTTGATATTCTCACAGGCAGTGGGGACAGCCAAAGCAATAGGCCAAGCCTCCAATCTTGGGGTCTGTTAATATGAAACTTAATCCCACAAAGGACAGGCTAAGCCTATGTAAAATTAGGCCTAAGAATCACCCCCCAAGAGAACCTCTTCTGTTGCTCAGATGTGGCCTCTCACTCTCAGTCAACACAAAAAGCAAACTCACTGCCCTCCCCTTCTCTACGTGGGACATGACTCCCAGGGGTGTGTACCTTCCTGGCAACATGGGACAGATATACTAGAATAAGCTGGAACTCAGCATCAAGGGATTGAGAAAATCTTCTCGACCAAAAGGGGAAAGAGCGAAACGAGACAAAATAAAGTGTCAGTGGCTGAGAGATTGCAAACAGAGTCGAGAGGTTATCCTGGAGGTTTTTCTTACACATTAAATAGATATCACCTGTTTAGTTAAGGTGTAATGGAGAGGCTGCAGGGAACTGCCTGAAAATGTGGAGCTGTGCTCCGGTGGCCATGTTTCTTAAAGATAATTGTATGATGATATGGCTGTCACAGTGTGACTGTGTGGTTGTGAGAGCCTTGTGTCTGATGCTCCTTTTGTCTACTTTATCGATGGACAAGTAAACCATATGGATTAAAAATAAATAAATAATAGGGGGAACAAATGTTACAATAAATTTAGTAGATTGAAATGCTGGTGATCAGTGAAGGGGAGGGGTAAGGGGTATGGTATGTATGAATTTTTTTGTTTTCTTTTTATTGCTTTTTCTGAATTGATGCAGATATTCTAAGAAATGATCATGATGATGAATATACAACTATGTGATGATAGTGTGAGTTATTGATTATATAACAAGAATGGAATGATCATATGATAAGAATGTGTTTCTATGTGGTTATGTATGATAAATAAAAAATAAATAAATTTTAAAAAAAGAATGATTGTATATCAAGAATGTTGGTAGGTGGATTCATTGTTTATAATAACAATATTTTTAAAAAAAGAAATGTTTATTTGGTATAAAGTTTCTATTTTGACTAGTGCATTTCCTAATTTAACTGATATAAACAGTTTAATTGAGTACCGTAAGTACATGGAACCTTGAATAAGGCATGAGATTTTGTTGGTTTGTCCAGGTTAGTGTGATGTCCCAATAAATCCCAGAATGATTTGAACAGTGAGTAAAGAAGTATTTGCAAAGTCCCCTGGGGGAAATGGAGAGAAAGGAGGAAAAATTCAACTTCCCCATTTGGAGAATTCCTGATATTCTTGCAAGCAGTGGGGACAACAAAATCAATAGGCTGAGCCCTCAGTCTTGGGGTTTGCCCTATGAAACTTATCCCCACAAAAGATAGGCTAAGCCTACTTAAAACCAGGCCTAAGAGTCATCCCCAGAGAACCTCTTTTGTTGCTCAGATGTGGCCTCTCTCTCAGCCGACACGGCAAATGAACTCACTGCCCTCTCCCCTCTATGTGGGACATGACTCCCAAGGGTGTAAACCTCCCTGGCAAAGTGGGACAGAAATCCCAGAATGAGCTGGGACTTGGCATCAACAGATTGAGAAAACCTTCTCAACCAAAAGGGAGAAGAGAAAAATGAGACAAAATAAAGTGTCAGTGGTTGAGAGATTTCAAACAGTGTCAAGAGGTTATCCTGGAGGTTATTCTTACACATCATGTAGATATTTCCTTTTTAGTTTGTGGTATATTGGGGTAGCTGGAGGGAAGTACCTGAAACTGTAGAGCTGTGTTTCAATAACCATGTTTCTTGAAGATGATTGTATAATGATACACCTTTTGCAATGTGACTGTGTGATTCTGAAAACCTTGTGTCTGATGCTCCTTTTTATCTATGGTATGGACAGATGAGTAAAAAATATGGATGAGAAATAAAGAAATAATAGGGGTAAGAAAGGTAAAACAAACTGAGTAGATTGAAGTACCAGTGGTCAGTGAGAGGTAGAGGTATGGCATGTTCGAGTTTTTCTTTTTTTTTCCTTTTTCTTTCTTTTGCTGGAGAGTTGTAAATGTTCAAAAAAAAAAAAAGATCATGGTGATGAATACACAACTATGTGATAATATTGTGAGCCACTGATTGTAACCATGTCAAGAAAGTTTATATGTCAAGAATGTTTGCATATTTGTTTGCTGTTTACAATAAAAAATATTTTTTAAAAAAAGATTCCCATTAAATTGACATCTCTTTTAGTTTCCAGTATTTTAGAGCAGCTAGAAGTAAAAACCTAAAATTGTGAAACTGTAACCCATGTCAAAGTCTGAAATATGTTCAACTAGTTCTGGAGCCACGCTTTGAAATTTATAGCTTTTCTGTATATATGTTATTTTTCACAAAAAAAAGAAGGAAAAAAAGTTGATTGTGATGATAAAAAAAATATTTAAGCCCTCTAGTCTCCTATATTTTGAAGCAGCTAAAAGGAAAAATGTGAGAGGATCATATGGTAGCTCATGAGAAACTCTGGGATCTGTCCTGTAACTACTTGTTGAAGAATGTTTTGAAAACTATTGTTTTTTTATTTCTTTGCTTTGTATATGTTATACTATACAATATAAAAAGTTAAAATAAAAAAAGATTCCATGTAATAATGGTGTTCAAGCAAACTGACCATACAAATTAAATTAGACAATGTGCTACCCAAAATATAAATTTTGCACCAAATAAAAATCTTTCCCTTTGGTCTTGCATAGAGATTGAAGTTTGAAAATATGGGCCATATCATCTTTTACCTAGTATTCTGATTTACTTTAGTCCTATCCAGATCAGCTGCATTCATATCCCTAAACAAAGTGTGATCACTTTTTCAGCTTTTTAAACAGTTGCTGAATAGGGTAATGCTGACTTTCCATAGCTGCAGTGTTCTAACTTTGAGTCTCATGTTTCACATAAATAACTGAAGTTTCAGGGAATTACCAGGTTATATACAAATAGTTCAGTATTTCAGAATTTAGAAATACCAGTTTCAACTCCTAAATAAATATGACTGCTATAAGAGAAAAGCCATGTTCTTTTAATCCTCATTCAATCTTGTAAAGGCAAACCTGTTTAGGCTGGGACCTTTTGATTAGATTGTTTCCATGGAGATGTGACCCCACCCACTTGAGGTGGGTCTTCACTGGAGTCCTTAAAAGAGCTCAGAGAGAGAGTTCAGAGTAAAAGCAGAAAGATGGAACCAAGGAACTGACGTTTAGAGATGCTAAGCTAAAAGACAAAACCCAGAGTTGTCCCAGAGAAGCTAAGTGAGGACCCACAGACACTTAGAGAGAGGAACACTGGAATTAGAGTCATTTGAAACCAGAAGCCAGGACAGAAGAACAGGAGACGTCACCATGTGCCTTCCTGTGTGACAGAGAAACCCTGGGTGACATCGGCCTTTACTTCAGAATCAAGGTATTGTTCTCTGGATGACTTAGTCTAGACATTTCCACAGCCTTAGAAGAGAAATTTAAAACCTAATAAATCCTTTTTGGTATACTGTTTTCTGGCCGCATTAGCAAACCAAAACAGTGTATGAATATCTTTCAGTAAACTTACATTAAAAAAAATGAATTCAGTGCAGTTAAGCAAACAGTACCCACTCTCTAACAGGACTAGATGAGACAGGGCAGCCAACAGAACAAGGCTCTAACCATTGGCACACTTTCTTAAATGGCCAGACAGCAAATATTTTAGTTTTATCAGGATATAGATCTCCCTACCCAACTCTGCCATTGTAAGGCAATGCACTATAAATAAATGTGTGGCAACGTTCTAATAAAACTTTATTTATTAGAGTGGCAGGCTGAATTTAACCCACAGCCATGATTTGCCCATCCTCATCTAAGTGATTTTGGGAAAATCCAAGGAGGGACCATGGATTGTTAGTCACTGATACTACTAGACCAGGAAGAGGAAGATAATGATACTAATAGCATTACTGAAGGCTACCCCTGTGCTAGGCACTGAGCACTTTCACTTGTATTAACTCATTTAATTCTCACAATAGCTTTGACATATGTTCTATGTACACAGCTAAATACGAACACTGAGATTCAAATTCCTATCAAAATTTGGATTTAAAAAACCTGTCTGCATGTCTGCAATTTTCACCCATTCCAAAGCTCTGAATTGAACTGTGGCAGACTGCTTGTATATAATTTTATATAGGCACGTGGTCTCCAGATTGTATTTCCCATCTGGCCCATAGGACATGAGCAGAAGAGATGTGTGTCACCTCTAGATCTTTTTCTATAAAAGGACAGAAGTCTTGCTTTCCTAGATATCTGTCATCATCCCACTGGCTGGCAAGTCATGAAGTGGACAGGCACTATGAACCCTGAGATGGAAGCCCCATGTTGAGAATAGTAAAACCCTTAGTCAGCATAGACAGTCTACCTCTAACCTGCTGATGAGAAAGTAATTTCCATCTTGTTTAAATGGCAATATATCAGGGTTGTTCATTACAGCAGCTTAGCCTGTATCTTAACTGACACATTTTAAATATATACTCTTTATAATTGTCAGTGTCAGCCCACTTCAAAATTATGTAAAGCCTAATACATACCTCAGGAGTAACATGAGAGGCAAAAAAATCTTCGTCTTTTGGTGGAGGGGACAAAGGTGGAACGACGCAACTATCAAGCCATAGCTAGAACACAGATACGAAGTAATTAAAAAAAATACGAAGCTTGCTGTCATTTAATATTCTTCACCCCCTCCTTCTAAAGACGTTTTTTGTTAAAGATTAGTACTTTCTGTTATTATAAAATCAGGAATATGTCTACAGAGGGCCACTGAGCACATTTTAATAATTTATCAATCCAGTAACTTTTGCTTCCAAATCTTGAGGAAATCAAGTACCCAGATGCGCAAACTATTCCGAATAGCACAGATCAAGTACTTCACATCTAAGTGCAGATTCCAAAGTACACTGCTTCCTTTTAAGAGAATCCAGGCAGAAGTCTTTACTGTTACTACTTTTTCTATGGAAATAAACATTTATCAGAATGAGAAAATCCAACTCCAATGACTTACGTCAGTGCCGTGCTTTCGTGTGGCTTGGGAGGCAAGAGACTTGATTCTCTCCCTATAAAGTTGGGCTGCCCGACTATTGTACTTGGCATTGGTGTCACTGGTGGCACACCCATGTTGATGGAAAAAGGAAGACTGAAGAAGGAAAGTATACTGATCAACAGAAGTACTGCATTAAATCGACCATGATGACAGCAAATACTAGTAAAAACCAACAGGATTTAAATACTATGAAAAGTTTTTAAATACATTTTTCCTTGTAAAAAAGGAAATTCTCTCCACAGATGCAACAACGATATATATATATATATTTTTTTTAATTTGCATATGGGCAGGAGGCACCAGGGATCGAACTCCAGACCTCCAGCACGGCAGGTCAGAGCTCTGCCTGCTGAGCCACGGCAGCCGCCCAAACAACGATATTTTGATAAAATGGATATGAGACTTGAATTACAAAATGCAGTAACTGACCCTTCATTTCTTCATCAAATCACTCCTCGTTCTGAAAGTTATTTTGGGGAGACTTTCCATTTAGGAAGACTTTTAATTCATTAGCAATGAATTTCAATTTGGATTCCATGAAATTAGAATTTTTGACAACTTACTTAGAAGCTCTACTAACATCTACCTTGTTCAATACTATGTCTGCAATAACAGAGACCTCAACATGTTTAAGATGACAAAACAAGTGTTATAAACAGAAGAAATTGCTTTCAAACACCTCCTTTTATCTTAACTAAGGCAGGTCCTCTAAATCTGTACAAGTGATCCTTTTATTAACCTAATTTAGGTTATAACCTAATTTGATTAATAATGGGCTAATAGGTCTTGAACACCCACATGTACCAGATCCTGTCCCAAGTTTTTTTTTGGGTGCCATCTCATGAAATCTGCACAGCCACACCATCAGTCACTATTACTCCCTCCACTTTACAGAGGAGACAGGGAAGCCCAGAGAGGTTCAACTACTTGCCCAAGGTCACACAGAGAGAGTGAGGGGCAGAGCTGGGATTTAAATCCATGCAAGCAGGCCCCAAGCCTGCACTCTCCACCACTTGGCCTGCTTGCTGACCTTTCCCTAGTACATATGCCCCACCTCCTCTAGCTCGAGTTGAGAAAGCTGGTCTCTTTTGGGTGGAGGACTCAACAATCCTGGGAAGGTTTAGAAATGATAGCTCAATTAAACCCACAGTACTAAGTTACGAATACATTTCTGAACAGCATGATGATGGATGTAGGTTTCTAATAAGAGACTTGAAACATCAAAGGCATGCTTTTTTTTTTTATCAGAGAAGATATAGGTTTATAGAAAAATCATGCATAAAATAAAGAGCTCCCATATACCACGTTATTATTAACACCTTGCTTTAGTGTGGTACATTCATAACAATTCATGGAAGAACATTTTTAGAACTGTACTTTTAACTATAGTCCATCATTTACAATAGAGTCACTGCGTTGTACAGTCCTAAGACATGCATTCTTAACAGGGGCAAAAATTGTTTCTTAGAAGGTGAGAAATCTATATATTACAATGGTTTGTGGCCCTCTGTAGTGGACCTTTACTCAACAAAATCATATTCCTCAGTGTTTAACTTTTCTTATTAGGCAGAAATTAAGTTCAAACTGAAAACAATTAATTAATTAAAATTTAATTTTTCTGCTTTGGAGACAATAATGAAAAAGAGTTGAGAAACACTCATTCAAGAAGGTAATCTGGTACTTTGGAAATATTAGTCTAATATTTTAGACAAACAGCTTTAACTTTAAATATTTAATTGAAGCTAGACCATTTTTACCTGAAATATATACAAATTTGATTTCTTATACTTTAAAATGTCTGAGGGTTATTAAGTTTGTAAATGGGATTAAAAGACTGTTCTGTTAAGCTTATAAATTAGTTAAATATTAAAAATTAATTTTAGTAGAAAATTACTGTTTATAAATTAATTTATGATATTTATATACTGTATTTGAAGTTTTGGGTAATTCTGAATTATTATAAAGGTTTATCTAATTTATAAGATTTAATATATTAAATATTAATTCAAATAAGTTGCCAACCCCCAACCAAGACGATTCCAGCCAATCCTAAAGAACACCTAGGGCAATACATAAGACTCCACAAGGGTTCCATGCACTAGTGTAACTTTCCAGATGGGTCCCTGGACCAGGTAAGACCTGAAACCTAGAGGGCCCGGCTCTTCCAGAACATCATCAGATAGTTTCATCTCCCTGCCCCAAATTACTGACAGACCCTTCCAACATGAAAAAGTTAGAATGGCCACAGCCCAAATACCCCTAAAGAGAGGGAAAGAAAGATCAAAGGTGATGGTGGAGTTATACAGAGAAAATAGGATTTTACAAATGAATATAATTGTTGATTCATTAAATTGATTTCTCTTTTAGTCTCCAGTACCTTAGAGCAGCTAGAAATAAAAACCTAAAATTGTGGAGTTGTAACCCATGTCAATCTCTGAAATATGTTCTACAACTAACTGTGGTGCTGTGCTTTGAAATTTATTGCTTTTTTTGTATATATGTTATTTTTCACACAAAAAGAAAAAAGTCAATTGTGATGATATAAAAATATTTAAGCCTTCTAGCCTCCTATATTCTGGAGCAGCTAAAAGGAAATCTGAGAAGACTGTATGGTATCCCATGACAAACCCTAGGATCTGTCCTGTAACTACTTGTTGAAGAGTGCTTTGAAAACTTAATTGTTTTTTATTTCTTTGCTTTGTATATATGCTATACATTTAAAGTTAAAAAAAATTAAGAAGTTTAAAAAAAGCAGCTGCAAGCATCCCATTCTAAATATAAAAGTCATCCTCAGATGTTAAAAAATGATTATCATAAAGAAGCCCCCTCCCCAGTTCCCCTATTTCATTGCATCAGGTTTTATTTTCTTCAAAGTACTTACCAACATGTGTTATTTTCTTGCCTATTTACTTCTTTAATGACTTTCTGTCTCTGCCTCTAAGAGAGGGGATTTTGTCTTGTTTGCCACTGTTTGGTCAGCACCTAGCACAAAGCTTCATGTTTGCTAAGTGTTTAATAAATTTTTTAATAAACAAGTCTACTAAGTCTGTCCAACTCCAAAAGCCCATCATGATCTTCCTGTTATACCACAGAACATGCCATGCCAACTCTATTTAATTCCTGGACTATAAACCGTTTACATTTAAAAATCAACTATTATATAAGTATATTGAACTTTTTTTACTATTGTAACAAATATTTATACAAGAAGGAAAATGACAAGTCTGAGTTTAACTTACAGCATTAGCATTTCCTCCAACTTGCATGCATCGCAATTGAAACCAAGACCAATTAGAATCCAACTCTGTAGATCTAAAGAGAAAGAAAATTCTTAAATAGTAATACTTTTCTTCTCCAGAAGCAAATCACTGAAATTTTTTTTTTTTTTTTTTTTTACATGGGCAGGCACCAGGAATCGAACCCGGGTCCTCTGGCATGGTAGGCAAGCATTCTTGCCTGCTGAGCCACCGTGGCCTGCCCAAATCACTGAAATTTTTAAGAGCAAGATTTCCTTGGTCTTAAGGATCCTAAATAATTCTAAGTTTATGCTAACAGTAACACACACTTCCAGGACACTAAGACTCTATCTAGAGTGGGTGAGGGTTGGTGCGAGCAGCTCCTGGCTCCTCTCATCTTTCTGAGAAGCTAAGGCTCTAAGGGCCCTGAGAGCCTGCTCCCTTTCATGCATGGCCATGGCAGTCCAGGCCAGGCCATGACAAGCAGGCCAAGCCAGCAGCACTTTGGCTGCACCAACTCCAGTCAACTGTCTCTGCCAGGGCACAGGGGCATGACAAGTTTAGTGGGGCTGGTGGAATGACTCCTAACTCTTTGCCTCTCATTCTTGGTGGGTTACAATCTCAAATTTGGTAATATGCGTCTACTCAAAATAAATGTGCTGTTTATATTGCTTTGGGTCAGCCATCTACTTGTCTAGTTTGAGCCCTCAGAGGGCCTGGAGGATGCTCATACTCTTATTGTTAGGTGGAAGAGAACTACCCTAACTTTCCACCAACAGGGAGGGGGGACAACTCAGGATTTCATGCTCCTAGAGTAAAAACTGCAAGTGCATCCTGCCACCACCATACCTTATATCCTACTACCCTCCAGTCTGATCAAACTGGGGCAAGGTAAAAGCAATAATTGTAGGCCCCAATCATAAAAAGTCACCAAGTTATCACTGTAAAGCAAGATCTGACCAGTCCAATAGAGTTAGCAGTCTTTATACTGACTCCATAAATAGGAGCAGAAAGCAATACTATCCTGTTCCTCAACAATAGCTTGCCCCAGACTAACTGTAAAGGAATGTGTACATTTTAGAATGGTATTGGCAGAATTCCTTTACAAAATGGGCAAGGTAAAAAGAAAAGAAAAGCTTCAGAGCCACAAAAAATTTTTCTTTTTTTTATTTACTAATTTCATGCCTAGTGATACTGTTTAACCTTTGTAAATTTTAGAGACGTTATTTTGAAGCCAGTGGCTACCTTAAGATTAATAATACCACTAATACATAATGGCAAGTCTACTTCACAGTGACATACAAAAAAGTAAACATAAAATCACACTTTATAAGAAACAGATTTTCCAAAGACAAAGACAAAAAACAAAAAACAAACAGAACTTTCTTTAGAACTTAGAATTAAACTATCTATCTACCATTTAGTAGATAATTAGTTGTTCTGAAATTCTTCCTTGGTGTTCTAGTTTGCTAGCTGCCGGAATGCAATATACCAGAAACGGAATGGCTTTTAAAGAGGGGAATTTAATAAGTAGCTAGTTTACAGTTCTAAGGCCAAGAAAATGGCCCAATTAAAACAAGTCTATAGAAATGTCCAATTTAAGGCATCCAGGGGAAGATACCTTGGTTCAAGAAGGCTGATGAAGTTCAGGGTTTCTCTCTCAAGTGGAAGGGCACATGGAGAACACAGAGTTTCTCTCTCATCTGGAAAGGCACATG
>PVIY010039042.1:0-23421 GCA_004026745.1 Myrmecophaga tridactyla
ACCACCCTCCACCCCCACCCCAGTCCTGGCAATTCCTCCTGGAGATTTCTCTTTGAGGTTTCATTAGAAAGAAACCCTCCAGGCACAGGTGGTGGCTCTGACTCTAAAGAAGAGCTGCTTGGAATCATCAGACCCTGAGATAACCCCTGGACATTGCCTCCTTGGAGCTGAGGAGTATCCAGCTGCCCCCCTCACTGGGCAGCCCCGGCCCCCCACTCACGCTCCCTCAACGCTTTCGCTGAGAGCTGCAGCCCAGCAATAACCGAGGGCGGCTGGAGGCGGGAGAAGGAGAAACAGAGCAGCCAGCCCAGCTGGTCCTCGTCGCCATCCTCAGACGCCTGTCCTCTCCGTCCATCCTTCTGCCCTGGGCACAGTGCCAGCTCCATCCCGTACCTGAAGTGTCTCATTTAATCTCTGCACAGCCCTATGATGTAGGGACAGTCACTTTCCCCTGCAGGTAAGAAAACTGGGGCTCAGAAGGGTAACTTTCTCAGGGCCACACACGGAATAAATGTAGAAGCAGCCTGTGGGTCTGCAGGGTCTGGCTGGGAGCCCAGGTGGGCACCCCGGGGCCTCGGGAAGCTCTGCTTCTCACCTCCCAGCTGCCGCAGGAGCTTTGGGGAGACTCGGTGCTGGAGGCGTTTTTAACGTATTCTTTCTGGTGCTCACTGCAAACCTGCAAGGTGAGGATAATTTTCCTTTTTATGTTGCAGAGAAGAAATACATAGAAGAAAGAAGAAAGGCACAGAGACGTTAGTAAAACTGTTAAGTCACAGAGCTTATAAAAGATTCATCTAGTTCCACAGCCAATAGCCTTCCCGCTGCACTAGTTCAGGCCAACTGGCTCCCAGAGGTCGGGCATCAGACACACCTATAAGATCACCTTGCCACATTCACGAGGGTTTTGAGAAGTAGTGAAACCCCTTCTGTTCAAACGCTCCTCGTGACTCCCAAGGTACTAACTGAAATTCCAAACTGAAGGTTGCTGTTTAAGGGCCTTCCTTGAGAGCCCTGCAAAGCGTCTGTGTTAATGAGCTGTGTTATCTGGGAGGGGGAACACATGAGCTAGCGAACAGATTGGGGGGCTGCCCTTATCAGGCGAACCTGTCTGTTGGTAGAGAACAGAGCCCAAAAGGATTATGATGGAGGATGGGGCCGGTTTGATTCGTGGGGAGGGGATATTGGGTGTCCTGGGTGAGGGAAGCCTGAACCATGCAGGTGGGAGAGCCCAGGGGAAAGGAGTCACAAATCTGTGCTTTCCTGACCCAAAGCAAGATGGTATGGGAAACCTAGCTTTGAAGGGTCACAAGTGCCTCCACTTCCACCAACAGAGCTGTTAAAGCTCTAGCTGTGGCACTTGGTGGCCACCCCACAGGTGAGCACCCATTATGCCCTTACCTGGGCAAGAATGTAATTGCGGCTTGGCGAGGGACATTAGCACAAACATACATAAAGCGTGTGGCATGCCATGCCTGGAAAACAGCCGCTGCTCAATAAGCAAGGGCTGCTATTAATGTTGTATTACATTATCGTTATCACTTTAATTTATTCATTCATTTACCTCTTCTTTGCATTCTCCCCAGTACCCAGCACAGTGTCGATCCCTCTCTACGCCACGGCTCTCTCCTTCACTAACGCAGGGACCACTTGAGTCACAGGACACCCCCTTCCCCCAGACTCCAGCCCTAACTTCTGAAAACCATCCCCTCCGTAAAGGCAAAGCAGACTCCCTGGCTGAAATCTCATTCCCTGAAAACTGAGACCCTGCCCTTCCACACTGAGGACTCCAGAATGGGTGGACAGAGATGGTGCTTCTCAAAGGACCTGCAGCAGGGTTGCTGCCTCTGGCCCTTTAAGGCCACATGGTCTCCTGGGTGGTCCCCCAGAGCTGGCCAGGGAGAATAGCCCCAGTCTGCAAAGCTCCCGGGTTAAAGACACAGCTTCCTCCTGTGCTCCCTAACGGAGCCTCTGCAGGTGCTGCCCCCCAAATGCTCACTCCTGTCCCCAGTGCCTCTGACCCATGTGCTCCAACCAGACCCGGGAACCAGCGTGACTGCCCACACCCTGGGCTCGTCTTATCTGTAGCTAGAAACCCAACACATATTTATCGCTGATTTGATGCCCAGAAGCTGTAAACGAGCAAGTGGCTTTCAGGAAAGTGTGAACAAAGTAAACAAGATCTACATCTTACTCCTGCAGAATTTATTTGGATTTTAAGCATGGCCTGTCTTGGTGCAAGGAAGACTGGGGTTGGAAAGATATTCGCTCCTCACCTATCACAGCCTCTGTAAGAAGAACGAGGAGGGGTGCCATATCAGTCACCTATTGCCATAAAACAAACAACCCCAGAGCGTGGTGACTTTGCCCACGTGTCTGGCTGTTGGCAGGCTGTTAGGTGGGCTCACGGAGCTGCTCTCGTCTGGTGTTTCTCATTCTTCACCACAAGCCAGCCCAGGCAGTCACAAGCTTCCAAAGGCTGCGGGAGAGGACAAGCCCCGCAGCACAAGCGTTCAGCAGCCTCTCTTGCTTCACGACAGCCAATGCAAGTCATATGGCGGAGCCCAGGCTCAGAGCCAGCGGGCAAGTCTCAGGGCGCAGGGCTGGGAGTCCAAGGAGGGAACGAAGCAGTGGCCACGTTTGAGGTCTACCACGGGAGAACTGTCTTTTACTAACACATTCCTCTTACAAGCGCATCTCTTCTCTACTGTTCCTGACTTAGAATAGATGTCCAAATAAGTATTTCAATAATGTATACATAAATAAATACACAATGAAAAAAAGAATGTATGAGTTAATGTGATGAATGCATAGCTATATAATGATACTCTGAGCCACTGACTGTATACCTTGGATGTTTATATGGTATGCAAATATATCTCAATAAAGTTGCATTTTTAAAAAAAGTGAATGAGTGACTGAATGTAGTTTTAACATTCGAAGTGCCTAGAGAAATCATTAAATCCCCAGGTCTCAGAGAAGGAGACACAGCAGTTTTAGGTACAAAATCATTAAAGAGCATGGTGCTTGGAGAGAAAAGGTTATGGATGCAGTAAGGGGAAACGGAACTAAGAATCAAAAGCCTAAGTTCTCAATCTTTGCTCCTTCTCTAATCATAATTCAATGAGTTAATCTCCTCATTTTGTTTCCATTTCAACAACTATTAATTGAGCTTTTGCTCTATGCTGGGCGCTGACCTCTAAACTCACTATGCTGCCAGTTGGAGGTTGTTCTAGAGGAGTGAGTCCCAGACATTTACTGAGATTTGCTCCTTTTCTGAAACCTGGTGTCTCCATCTACAGGGCCACAGAAGAGAAGGACTAGCTCAGGTACCACTGCCATGCCTTCCCCCTGCACCAAGAGGGCCTCTTAGGCTGGGAGCTGCTGGGAGTCTGTTTCCCCCGGGCTGGTTTTCTGGATTGACAGGTTGGGGGCCCCTGACCTACATGACCTCTGAGGCCCCTTTTAGCTCTCAGGCTCTAGGATAAGAATTGTGATAAGCACCTGAGTGGTGCCATCCAGCACAGAGACAGCAGATGTCCACTGGAAGCCAACACAGAAAAGCCAGTAAACAGAAAAACAAAGCAGTCTTCACGGATCCTCAAGAAAGCACGCCTTGGCCATGGGTAAATCTGTTTTCCCCAGTCTATCATCCAGTCATTATGCAGCTTCCCTAGTAAAAACAAACAGTTCAATCACCCAGATCAGAGCCCCCTACTCCAGGGAACAAATGGCTGATGCAGCACCCCAACTGGGTCTGCCCGCTCTGGGTACAGAATAAAAACAAGGACAAAATATGGTGTGGAGAGGAGCTCTCTCAACCTTCCTCTCCCTCCTAAATCTTCCTAGGCACCCTCACATCCTCTCCTCCTTCCTTCCCACTGCACGCTTCTATATTCTTTTCTTATACCTCAACTCTGCAGGTTGTCGCATTCTTTCTCGTCAGCCTCTCTCCCCACCTGGTTCCTTCCTCTTCCTCTTCACCTACAAACATCCCATCGCCTTTCCTTATCCCCCACTCATCAGCAGCATGAGATTCTATTGATTCCCTTTCATGACACTCTCTCCCAAGCAGGCTTCTTTCCTAACTTCCCTTACTCTTTACAAATTCCCAGCCATGCTGGCTCAAACTTTGAGGTTCATCTTTAACAGCCTCATACACTCAAAAGAGCATTTATCTTAAAAGTATTGCCTGAAGATTCCTTTATCTCCCCTCCCCAGTATCCACCAATCAGTTGCCTATCTCCATCTATCATCCTCCATAATAGGTTCATATTATCAGGACTATTGTCAGAATCTCCTAGTTTCTCCACCTTTTTCCCCACTCCACCTATTGTCCCCTCAAACGCCAAAGCCCTTTACATACCTGTGCTGGTTTGAGACTCTTGTGTACCCCAGAAAAGCCATGTTATTTTTCCTAGTCCAATTTTGTGGGGAAGACTTATTGTTGGGTGGGACATTTTGATTAGGTGGTTTCCATGGAGATGCATCTCTGCCCATTCAAGGTGGGTCTTAATCCGCTTACTAGAGTCCTTTAAGAGGGAACCATTTTGGAAAAAGCTAAAAGTCGACAGAGCAAGAGATGTTGAGAGATGTGGAAAGAAAGCGTCCCTGGGAAAGCTGTTTGAACCCCAGAAGCAGGAAGAGAAAGTCAGCTGACATTGTCATGCGCCGTCCCATATGACAGAGAAACCCTGAACCGCCATCAGCCTTCCTTGGGTCAAGGTGCCTTTCTCTGAATGCCTTAGTTTGGAATTTTTATAGCCTTAGAACTGTAAACTTGTAACTTAATAAACCCCCTTTGTGCTGATTTGAAATGATGTTCCCCAGAAAAGCCATGTTTTAATCCAAATCCCATTTTGTAAAGGCAGCCGCTTAGTCTAATCCCTATTCAGCACTGTATGTTTGAAACTGTAATTAGATCATCTCCCTGGAGATGAGATGTAATCAAGAGTGGTTGTTAAGCTGAATTAGCTGGAGGTGTGTCTCCATACATTTGGATGGGTCTTGATTAGTTTCTGAAGTCTTATGAAAGAGGAAACATTGTGGAGAATGCGAGCAATTCAGAGAGAGCAGAGTAGAATGACATAGCCACAAGAAGCAGAGTCCACCAGCTAGCGACCTTTGGAGATGAAGAAGGAAAATGTCTACTGGGGAGCTTCATGAAACAGGAAGCCAGGAGAAGAAGCTAGCAGACGACGCCATGTTCACCATGTGTCCTTCCAGATGAGAGAGAAACCCTGACCCTGTTCGCCATGTGCCTCTTCACTTGAGAGAGAAAGCCTGAACTTCATCGGCCTTCTTGAACCAAGGTATCTTTCCTTGGATGGATGCCTTTGATTGGACATTTCTATGGACTTGTTTTAATTGGGACATTTTCTTGGTCTTAGAATTGTTAAGTAGCAACTTATTAAATTCCCCCTTTATTCCATTTCTGGTATATTGCATTCCGGCAGCTAGCAAACTAGAACACCCTTTATAAAAGCCAACCCATTTTTGGTATATTGCATTCTGGCAGCAGGAGAAACTAAAACAATACATTGCATCTGATCTTCACACATTCCCGTCAGACTGGAGTCACATCTTGCTAAATTCTACCCTGACTTCAAGATTCTGCTCAGATGCAGCGTCCTCTAAGAATCTTCCCACCCCCTTCTTGCCATCTCCCACCACCATCACCCATGAGCTAGAGGTCGTTGTACCATCCTCTGAATTCCCATAGCTCTGTCTCTGTACCTGTCCAAGGACGCTTATCCCTTTGTACTCAGTGTCCTGGCTGTTTGTGTTTTTTCCTGTCCCCCTGCTGGCAGTAAGTTCCTCGAGGGATGTAACTAAGACCTTTACATCTTTAAATCCCCTACAGACCCAGGCCAATGCCTTTGGATAGATTTGTTGAATGAATAAGTGAATGAATGAATGAAGACTCAAGCTTTCTCAGAAGGCATTCACAGAGCATCTGTAGCTCTTATAGGGGCTTTGGGATTCTTGCCCAGAAGCAATTTGGTGATTGTAAAAGTATCACGCGAATTATTTACCAGAGTTATATCTCCTGACAGCAGTCTACAGCCACCTCTGCATAGACACAATGAAATTAAAAACCACACTATTGAACCAAGTTCCTTAAGCAGTCCTATCTTTACCCCAACCCCCACTTATGGAAGATGGAAAGCCGTAATGTCTCCATTATTCCTTCCTGGAACTTGAACAGTCTCCCCACAACCTGGCCACTCCACCCCCAACCCCAGCTCAGTCACTGAGCTCATGTCTTCTAACCTAATTCATTTTCGAGATAGATGGAGCAAAGACCTAGCAAATATTATTTATGGCTTTGTGATAAATAAGCCTTTTACAGAAGTTATTCAAGGAGTTCTGGGGAATTTCAAGGATAACTTTCAGCAAGTTTCAAAGGTCGGGTCAGCCTGGGATAGTGAACCCATAGTATTTGCCATACCATTCATCTGTTTTGAATTATTGGTCTTATGTAGCTTCAGCCGGCTCTCAATGGACTGGCTGTGCTTTAGCTCTCTGGCTGTATTTTATTTCAATAGTGGGCAAGGGACTTTCATAATTATTATTTGTGCTAGACTGACAGCAGGGAGGGAAAAAAAGGAACCGTAATGAAATGTAAGCTCCAGCAGATGTGTTGAAAAAGATGGGTTATACCTGCCCAGCTGCACAGCCCTCCCCCAGTTACCCCCACATCCACACACCCCGGGGCAGCGGCATCCCCCTCCCTGCAGAGAAAAGAGGGCATCGTGCAGGGCCTGGCAGCACAGAGGCAAGGTCATAAAGGGCAGGGCTTTCCCATACAGTCAGCAAGCCCTGGGCTGGCTTGGGCTTTTTTCTAACTGTACAAATGCATGTCTGATCCTCTGCAAATGCTGCAAATGTAGCTTCCTTGGGAGCAGAGACTGTCGTACTCAACTCTGCATCCTAAAAGTCTTCCACCCTACCAGGCCCACAGTAGGCTTTCAGTAAATATTTATTGAACCGAATTGAATTGGGCTCTAATTCCCCTCCACTACAAGGACAGATACTGTGGTCTCTTTCCACAGAACATTTTTTTTTTTACTTTTCTTTTCTTTCCTTTTATTGTTATTTCTTTGGTTAGTTTGTTTATTTAGATTGTTTGGGTTTAGCTCGAATTTACCCCTAGAACCAATTTGCTTGAGGCATAAGTCTAACTTAAATGTTTCTTTCTAGATGATTCGGCAAAATTCATTTTGCATTCCTGAGGCCTAAGTATATCAGTCTATTGTTCCAGAAATGATGTGGAATAATTAAAGAATGTTGTCTCTACTTACGCTCTTTTTAAATAATAAAATTGTATCACCCTGTTATAGTCCTGGAAATGGCTTTTCCCTAGCCTGCTCTACTAACTTTATACCCTTTGCTTGACATATCCCACAGGGTACATATGGGTTTTTAGGGAAGACTTGGTGGAATGGAGTGAATGTGGAAAGCTTGGATTTATTCACCTCTTTTGCTGAAGTTTTGAACTTCAGAAGGTATAAGAATGTCCCCTGTGACAAATCAATCAAGGGCTCCCTTTATCTTCAAGCTGAGGCCCATTTTGCTAGATATCCTTCCTATAAACATCTGTCACTCACACTTTTACATAGTAAATATGAACTGAAGAAATGCTACCTTGGTTATTTGTTTTTAATTAAATTATACTCAAACGCCCTAGTGGAGATTTAAAGGAACACTCCTGCCATATGAGCAACTCTCGTATCTGAAGTTTTCATTTTGGATTTGCTCAAGGAAAATTCATCTGTTCTTTGTAATTCTTTTCAGAGGCCCATTAGCGGTGGGTGGGTTGTGTGCAATCTCTTTCCTCAGATGTAGAGGCCAGGGCCTGAGCTGGCCCACTGATACCAGGCCTGACGCTCAGGAGGAAGGACCTATCAGCTAGAGCTATACTTGGGTCCCAAAGGTGCACTCAAAGCCCAGCTCCAACAGGAAGATTTGGTAAAAGAGAGAGCGATGCGATCATTATCCCCCACAGAGGTCACTGAATCACGTAGGAGGCTCTGCACCAAGATGAAATGGGATGGCGTAGCAGAGAAAAGAAAACAGGGAATAATAAGCCTACCGGGCAAGGAAGATTGAAACCCCATGACAAGGACTTTCGGTGTTGCTGGCTTTCACTTGCCTCTGCATCCAGCTCTGTGGTAGGACCAAGTACGTTCAAGGCCCTGGGACACAGATGACAAGCTCTCCAGCTTGTTTTCCTAGGACTTTGGATTTCTGGCAGCCTCTCCAGCTTCTGGGAGTGAAACTTCACTCGTAAACTTCTGTCCATTAAGGCATCATCACTCTTAACTTATCCTACTCTGACCACTCCATAAATTATCTTCCTTCCCTTTCAAGTCCATTAATACTCAATTCCAAATATGGGCTGGTGGGGGCGGGTAGAGGGGAGTCACTTCCATGGTGAATGCTTCAGATCTATTGCATGAGGGAAAACATGTGTTTAGTAAAACAGGGGGAAAAATAAAGGCTTCTCCCTAGTATTTCAGAGCATTTGGGGCCCAGGTACGTATTCTACATCAGTTGCTGGGCAAAACCCTTTGGACCACTAGAATTTCTATGTCACCTTCTCCTAGGTCTTCGCTTTGTCCGTGGTTAATAGATTGTGTTGCACTTCTCTTAACTTCTCTGAAGAGCACCTTTTCAATTCAGCACTTTCTCGGGGACTGGGCTTTAGGGACAAAAACCTCATTGTCTCTTCTGTGTAACAAACCATTCCAACATTTAGTGACTTAAAACAGCACTCTATGATTCACATGGCTATGTGTTGACTGGGTCAGCTGGGAAATTCTCATTCAAGATTTCTCATGGAGTTATAATCAGATGGAGACCAGGTCGGGAGTTACCTAAAGGTCTGACTAGACTCCAAGACGACATCCAAGATGGTTCACTCGGTGGCTGCCACTCACTACTGACTGTCAGCTGGACATCAGCTGGGGTTGTCAATCAGAAGACCTTCATGGGGATTCTCCATAGGGCTTGGCCCTCTCACGGAACAGTGGCTCTGTCCTAAGAAGGAGTGTCCCAAGAAGTTATCATTCTAAGACACCCAAACAGAAGCTGCAAAGGCTCTTAGGACCTGGCCTTAGATTTCCCTGATCATCACTTCCACTCATTCTATTGTTCAGACAAGTCATTAAGACCATTCTAGACTGATCTTGATGAGTCTAGATGAGCAGTGTGCAGTACAGGAGGGAGGGGACTGGGGGCAGATTGGGTGAACTCCCAGGTTGGGAGACCCTCAACTTCACTATTGGAACATATTCTCTGGCTCCAAGATTCTGAAACCATTTTAGTCATTTCTGGCCTTAGGTTGCTTCTATCCTCTTCCCCTAAAAGTCATGAGCCCTCCAATTAATGCCCTTTATTAGGAAGCATATCTTTCATAGGTGAAAAGAAGTCATTTGAAGACTTTCTTTATAAAGCCAATCCTGAATTGAGCACAGTAGGTTTTGACCCAGAAAATGGCTGCCTTAAAACCACTGGATAGCTTTTCATATTTTTTAAGTTTACTAGGTTTTTAAACAGAGACAGTCCATAAGACTCAGCTGAATCAAATATGCTCCAGAAATTTTCAGGTGTTCCAACCATGCTTTCTTTTTTTTTCCCTTTTTCGAGAAAACAAAATTAGAAACCAAACAGTAAACCAACCTCTGAATTTCTTCTCTGGGCTTATCTTTAAGAGTGAGAAGTCAAAAGAAAGGAAAAAAGAAGATGCAAATTTAGCTAAAAAAAAAAAAAAAAGAATCTTCAGAGTTTACATAATCCTAAAACCTTTTGTTTGAAAGGAAATAGAAGTCTCAAGGCTCTGGAGAGAACAAAATGAGGTTTATTCTGAAAATCCTCACACTCCAATCTGCCTACTGCCCAGCCCCCCAGGAGCCACAGGCTGATGGCTGTGGTGCCCAAAAGCAGAATTCTTATTCCTTCACCTTCCCCCTAGAGGAGTGAGCAGGGGGCTACTCACCCAGCTTTCTTACCCTAGAAGAGGGTAGTCACCCAGCTCCTCCTACATGCTCTGGGCTTCAAGCTGCACCATCAAGGCACATGTCAACTCTGAGGGTCTCTTTATCGGTAGAATCACTGCCCCAGGGTCAGAAATGGGGGTGGAGGTAGGCAGAGGGGACGAGCTAGAGCCCTTACTAGCCTGTGTGACACAAGGGAAAGCCCCCTGGGCAAACCAGAGGCTAAATATTGTTAGTTGTGCAGACACTTCCAGTTTCTTGTAGGATTTTGCAGCAGTAAGGGAGAGCCATGAAGGCAGAGGAGGTCACTGTATTTGTATTTTACACTCATACATTTTAAAATTATCTTCCAGAAGGCGCCATGGTTTGGGGAAAAGAACACTTGAGTAGGCGTTTCACACCCTAGGATCTACACTATTTTGCCCCTAACAAACTATGTGGCCCAAACGTCTTGGGGCCCATCCCCTCAGCTGGGAGATAAGATGGCTCCACTACCTATTCAACTGCAGAGTCTCTTCCAGCCTAAAACATCCCCTCAGGAAAACCAAGGCTAGAGGAGGTGACATACGGACCATCCACCTTCCAAGGCCGTGTGCAGAAGCCCTTCTCCCTCCAGGATGTAACTCCAGCTTCTCAGAGTGGCTTATCTGTCCCTAGCCACCTTCCCTCTGGGAACAGTCAGCCTGTCTCAGGCCACCGTGGGCAGCAAATCCGATAAAGAATTTGGAAATGTGCTACATGGATGAGATCCACACGCTCTTTTCCTAAAAGGCAAGGAATTGGGGTGGGATGGGGTGGGGTGGGGATCAGAGCAGAGTCTATTCTCTCAGCTCTGGAGGTCTCCAGGTTCTTTAGCTCTTAATCATTAGATCGGAAAAAAAAGGGGATGGGTGGGGGTAAAGGCCGAGGGGGAGGAAAAGGAGAAGAAAAAAACTCAACAGCCACAAAAAACGAGACAGCCTCACACTCAGGTCTTCTGAGACCAAGAGCTCCATTCAGAGTTTTCAGAAAATAGGGTCAGGCATGTCTTGTGACCTGAGACCCCAGAGCTCCTCTGTTCCCCATAATTATCTAATACAGCACTCTCCCTGCCAAATACAATGAAACAATTTGTCACTTCAATTATCTGTCAGTCAACACTGAGACCTTTTCAACAGGCCAGCACATGTGTTTGGAGAGCTTGTCAGTGAAGGCTGTCTAGCCAGACCCATAACCATGGAAAATGGAACCTTTGTTAATTCTGGTTCTTAGAAAAGTAAATCCATTCAATTTCTCTCCTCTCTCTCTCTCTCTCTCTCTCTCTCCCTCTCTCTCTCTCTTCTTTTCTAAATGCCTTCAGCTTGGAATTTGCACAAGGAACTGAATTGGTCCTGCTCTGAACCTTAAATGACTGGCCAAAGGATTTGCATGAGGAAGCAGAAATTAATTATTCTTTTCGGGGCTTCCCCCGCCCCCCCGCCCCGTTTTCTGTAATTCTGTGTTTAGAAGTGAGATTACACTCTGCGTAACCAACGGGAGAGGGCTGGGGAGAGGGGCTGGGGGAGTGGGGGCACGCGGGGCGGCGGGGCGGCGGGGCGGAGTGCACGGTCCCGGGGCGGAGCGGGGCGCTGCTGCCCGCACCCCGCCTAGCGCTGCCCTTCGCTCGGCCGCCCCGGGGACCGCGCCGCGCCCCACAGCCCAGCGCATGGGCCGACCGCGCGCCGCGCCCTTCCCGGGGGAGGCCCCCTTCAGGGTGCTCCGGCCTCTGCTCTCGGAGAAGCGACGGGAAACGAATCCTGCCGCGGGGCCCGACGGTGGAATGGGGTCTCCTCGCTGCGGGGTCAGCGCGGGGCTGGGGCGCGCGTCCCGGGCCTCAAGGAGAAGTCGCATTTGATGATTTCCAGAGTCATCTCCCTCTTCAGAACCGCGTGCAGGTTCAGAGCTCTGCAGAGAGCAAAATGAGGTTTATACCGACAACCCGCCCCCCACTCCCCCCACCGCAGCCCGTATTCACGTTATTCTCCGTCCCCGCGTCAGACCGTGTGTGAAGCTGCCCGTCTCCATTTGGGGTTTGGAATACAAGGCGCCTGTGGGGCAGCAGGCCAGCCAGGAAGCCGCCGACCCTTCAGCAGATCCCCCGGCAGAGCGGGGCCAGCCCGTCTTCAGCGTGGGGACTGGGCGTGGGTCCATATGACTCTGGCCTGGTAGTGATTTTTTCTTTCTTTTTTGTATATTTCCTGTAACAAATAGTATATAATGTATTTTGAAGTTTGCATCCATGGTTTCGTCCATGTTGCACAGTTTCATCCCCCCCAGACACTTATAAATTCTGCCCCCTGTGAGAATTTGCGCCCTCCCCACCCAGCCTCCATGCTTTGAGTTTCCATAACAAATTCGAAGCTGGAATCCATTATTTTCTGCTTCTACCCAGAGTTTCCTTCTCCTCCCTCCGGCCCCAGGACTATCACCCCAAAAGAACACACACTGATGTCCTCCAGGCATTGAAATTCTGTCCTCAGAACTTCTGGGATATCAGGCCCCCTGAAGATTTTCATTCCAACTCTGTCTGCTCTGGGCAGAGATGAGTTAGATATCCCAGGCCTACTGCACCCACCCGCCTCGTCCGCTGAGTTTCTTTCTTTCTTTCTGCCTTGATTCCCTCCTTTTTGCTTTCTTCCTCTTCTCTTTTTCCCTCTGTTTCCTTTCCTACCTTCCCCTTGCCAGTCTTTTCTTCCCCCTTACTTGTTCTCTCCCCTTATCTTTCCTTATGTTTTTCTGCTTTTCTCTTTCTTTTCCCTCCTGGAACCCAAAGAATTTCACAGCCGTCCCTAGTGCTGTGCAAAAAAGAAAACTCATCCGTTTTCTACTTTAACATAAGAAAACATAAACTGAAGGGGGGGTTGGATCTTAAGTTCAGTCAGGAAGTCAGGGGCAAAACTGCCAAATAAATAAATCAATAAGTAACCACCAGGGCCCCCCCGGATGCGTCTCCCTGCCTCCCATTTCACAGCCAGAACACAGTGTACTTTTCTCCACTTGACTTAGGTGGCAGAAATCCTCTAATGAGGCCTCCTGGCAACCAACCTGAACTGAGTCCAAGAGGTAACGTGTTTTTTGTTTGTTTGTTTTCTCCCAAGCTCTGAGTAGAGCCTCTCTTCAGCTCTCGAGGAAGAGTCCATTATGGGGGTTGTGACGACAGAGGTAAAAAACGGTCTTTCTTTTCTAACGAATCCTCTAGAAACTAACTTGGCCCTTCAAGATGACCAGTCGCTTTGAGAGGCTGCCCCAAATGTATTAACAATCTGAAAAATTAGTTTGGAATTTTTTCAGAAAAAAAAAATGTGTAAAAACAGTCCAAAAACGTCATACGTAGTACTTTTTAGTAACCCCACGTTTTCAAAGGAGTTCATTTTCAATGAGCCCCACTTTAGTTCTCTGCCTTTTTAATCAGATTTTAATCCGATTGATTTGGGGCTTTTTCAAAGAAAAAAAACAAGCTTACACTTAGTGTAGGAAGATTAGCAACCATTAGAGCAATATGAGAAAATATGCCCCCGTGCTGAAGACAATTCCGAAAGCAGAGCATCTCTGGAGGCGGCGAGGTCTAGGCAGGCTCAAGAGAATTTAACAGGACCACCTTCTGCATGTCCTTGGCATATTGCTGCAGCATGGAGGCAAATGCCAAACCACAGAGCCCAAGGAGGCAAAAAATTGAGGAACAACCATCAACCCACAAATCCATGGTCTAAAATTGCTCGCGCTGGGGCGAGGGGAGGGAGAAATGATCAGTCTGTTCTTTCTCAACTCTGGGACAGGCCTGTCATGGCTCTCACCTCCCCCCACCTTTTCTCCAACCTCCCTGCTGACCTGCACCCCCCTCCCCAAAATCCCCTTCATTTTATTGACACCAGTGTTTAACCTTTCACCTCTGGCAACCTCCACTGTTTGCTCCTTGGGAAACACGGTGACATTGTTGCCCTCTCTCCTGGTCACTCCCCAGAAAAAAGCCGGGCAGAAAGAGCCCTGAGCTGAATGAGCATTCTGTGCTGCTGCAGCCCGGGGGGCTGGGTCTAATCCCACCTCTGGCCCTGCGCAGTTTAGAAGCATTTCCCAAGGCGGATTCTCTCTCTGAGGAACACTGTCATTCCAGCAGACTTTTTGATTCTCATACCCTGCCTTCAGATAGGCCCAACTTTCCTTCCCCTGTCAGCCTCCCTCTAAGCCTAGGAAAGAAAAAAACACATCTGGGGATGTGGTAGCTGCCTACTGTGGCAAATTCAGGGACTACAGCCAGTTAGCAGAGAAGGAAAGGGGGCCTAGATAGAATAAGGCTGAGCTTTTTTTTTTAACATTTTTTTATTGTGAAATATAACATATGTACAAAAAAGCAATACATTTCAAAGTGCATTCTAGCAAGTGGTTTTAGAACATATGTCAGAGTTGATATGGGTCATAGTTTCACAATTTCAGGTTTTTCCTTCTAGATGCTCCAAGACATTGGAGACTACAAGAAATATCAATATAATGATGCGGCAGTCATATCCATTTGTTAAATCCTGTCCTCTCTGTTAAAACTCCTCCTTCACCTTTGATGCTTTTCCCAATCTTTAAGGGTATTTGGGCTGCGTCCCTTCTAACTTTTCGTGTTGGAAAGGGGTGTCGATAATATGGGATGGGGATGAAATTAGTTGATGTTCTTGGAGAGTCTGGCCCCTCTGGACTTCACGACTTACCTGGTCGGGGAGCCATCAGGACGTTGTAGGTTTCTGGAAAGCAATCCTAAGTGAAGGCTGAGCTTTGAACCCTTCTACGTATGTCTGATCATTCTGGAGTCCCGGAGATGCCAGGTGACCTGGGGCCCTCGGGCTTTTTGTCTGGGTAGTCAATCTTTTGAAATCTTCCTTAGACTCTACTCCATTTAGCTCTCTGTGTCTATAATCACACAAATGTCAAAAAATGGCAATGTGTGCCATTTCTCTTAGGTGACGCCATAGCAAGTGGTATTTTATGTATGATTTACACAGAAACCCAGAGATGACTTGCTGAAACCAGCCCAAATACAGATTCGCCCCCCCTTCTGAAATACAGTGAATAAAACTTCCTGGGTTGTGAAGCAAAACTGCTGGAAAAACAACATTGTAAAGTTAAAAAACATATGCAATAGCTTTATTGAACTCAGAGGGTATAAACAATGTTAAACTATTTATACTTCTCAGGGTTACCTGAGATAGCTGAAAGTGAGTAAAAGTGAGATATGATTGTGTAAGATGATGAGGTCCTTGGGGGAGGTTGCTATGGAGCTGGGAGCAGGGGGGTGGGGATGGCAGCACAGGGGAAAGATCAGGAATCACAAAGCCTGGATTCTTGTCCTGAGTTTGCTTCCAAGTGGTTGAATGTCTTTAGGCAAGTAATTAATGGTAAAGATACAAACTCTTTCATAACATGGAAATTAAAATACGGGGTTGCTTTCCTCTCAGATCTAATGTGGATATCAAATTCATATACATAACAGCACATCATAAATTTACAGGTAAGCTGACCCCTGTGCAGCTCTTAACAGATTTTAAAGAACCAAACTAAAGATACTGTGATCATTTTGTTTTCAATGCATATACGTAACTATGAATGCGTATATGTTCAAACATAACACACATTGATAGTAAATATATATGTGCAATGCATGCATATATACATGTAGATACATACACAAACATGACACTGCACATGTCAGAACAAAGATATCTACTCAGCACAGTCTTGCCCAACTTTTGTAACAGTGAGCTCACTGGACTTACCAAAGCATCCAGGATAGAGTTGAAGTAGGTTTTAATTCATTCCCCTGAACATGGTGATATTTTATAATTTAACTCTGAAATGTTCATTTCACAATATTAGCAATATAATCGCAATATATTCGTGCAGACTGTAACTATTGGGAAATTTTTAATGTATAGAGAGAGAGAGAGAGAGGGAGCAAATATTTTTCATTCCCTCATGCATGTCTCAATCCAGTGTTCACTCTATTTCAGATGAAGTGGAAAGGAGCATTAAGGTAGATAAAATGGTTTCCATACAAAACTTGATGTCGCTTCTAGTGACTTTACCAAGTTTTTCCCCCACAAAGAACCATCTCAGCAAGGGGGCATGGTAAAATTCCTAGAAGTAGAAAGCAAGGGTTTTAGGAGTCCTGTAAAAATAACAGGTGTCTCAGCCGCACTTGAAGCACAACAAGGCAAGAAGAAAGCTGGAAGCTCTGATTTGGGGTGGCTCTGAAGACAATGCGCCCATTGGAAAGTACTTGTTGGGGCCGCTGGGCTGTGAAAGACCACTGATAGACATGCAAATGTGAAGGGGCTGAATAGACTCCGCAGAGCTGGGTTTGCACAAACCCGGAGGAAGAAAGCTTTCGAGAGATAGCTGAAAGCATTTATGCCCTGAGCCAAAAACAAACGTTTGTGCTGTACGAACATTAAGGTGGAGTTCAAATGAGCCATTGAAAATTTTTTTTTTTTTGAGTGCCATTGGATTCTGAAAGGGCCGCAGTACTGCATTAATGCAAATTTGAAGTTTGCCATAGTTAATTGGGTAGAAGATTCATCAATTAATCACAGAGAGCCAGGAAACTCTTATTTGGTTACCGCTTTCTCAAAAGAAATTCTTACCCGATGAGTCGTTTGTTTCGGTTTGGTCGATTTGGGTTTTTAAAGACGATAGCTCAAATGTTTGAATCTGTCAATCTGGAAAAGGTGGGAAGGCCTTTGCATAAACTAAGTCACCTGAGCCGAGAAACAGGCGCACTCAGTCTTTTGGGATTGCTTAACACAGCCAGGAAGGGGTTAGAGCGTCCTCCAACTGCCTGGAACAGCCTTTTCTTGGCCCAGATCCCTGAGGGGGCTGCCCCAGAGGACAGAGAAGAAGCAGTCTCCCCACCCCCACTCTTCCTTCCTGCCCCTCTCTGAGGCTCAGCCCTAAGAAATAAAATCATCAGGAGCAAGTTCACTGAAGGCCACGTCACAGATCTGGAGGAATCACCTCTCACCTTAAATCCAAGAGAGAGGGACAAGGGAAGCGTTCCTTCTCAGAGCCGGATTCCAAGCGCCTGGTGTTAAACTGATTAACTAGAATTTTGGCTTCCTGCCCAGGAAAATGAAAATTTACAAAATGTAAGTGTCTTTCATCATTATCAGCATTTTTACGGATTCGATTTTTTTTTTTTATCAATTTGGTAGCATGATTGTTTTATAGCCGAAGTAATTTCCTTTGTGAAACACCGAGTAGGCAGGAATATCGTAGCAAATGGCACCGAACACCTGGTGTATTTCTTCTTGACGTCTGAGTTGACATTTGTTGAAATTGTTTCATGTTATGTATCCGTTCCTGTCTCAGATGAAGGTGTAAAAAGAATTTTCAATAGAATGAATAACGTGTGGATGAGGGGAGCAGAATGTGAGTGGAATTTATGTGACGTGAAGTACTTATTTTTTTCAACGTTTTTCCCATGAGGCTCACATACTGTGAAATAATTCTTTCTAAAAAGAACAAATTATTGAAAGGTTTAAATAAATATTTTGACTAAAAATATATTTTCTTTACACTTGGATAATGGTCCAGTATCTTTGTGAAGGGCTGCTGACAACCCTATCCTTAGATTTTGCACTATAAATTCAAGAACTCCAGGGGAAAAAAGGTTGGAAAACTTCATATCTCCCTACATTATCTTCTCCCTGATTCACTAATACCCAGGAAATCAAACAGTCATTCTTCTAATGTCCATGTGAGTTTTGTTTTGTTTGTTTGTTTGTTTTTGGATGGGCCCTGTTTCCATTCCCTCCATCCCTCCATCCCAAACTTTCCTATATCCATTCACAGGGGTAGCAAGGTACAGGAAGCCTCCAGCCCGAGGATCTGGCAGTGACAGTGAAAGTGTTCATTGTGTCTTGGGAGATGTAGTTCCCATGAGTATTCTGTCATAGGTATGGGCTAAAACGGGAGGTGCTAACTAGAAGGACTTCCAAGAGATTACTTCCAACTATTCCATTAGTCCAGTTTACCCAAAAAACATAGTGGCATAGGAGACGATCCAACTTCAAGAGAGAAAAACACCCCATGGGACAATGTGCTAAGCATGGGAGTTATATTATTTAAGATCTTTTGGTTATTGATATGGTGGGTTTAACTGGAACTCCTTCTCCTTATCTACCAGGAGAATTTAACAAATGCTGTTTGTAGGTAGCACCATACCTCAAGGAGAGGAAAGAGACAGCGATTTACAGGTAGCAATGTGGCTCTTATAATGCAATCCAGGCTCAGAAAACTGTCATCCCTTGCCTTAACAAATATATGTGTTTACTTTATTTCAAAATAGAAACTTGGAAAAACCTGCACACTTTTTTGCAAGTAATGAAATTCTTTTCACAGTAATGAATAATCTTAACTATAAATCTATGCCACAGTGATCACCACTTGTTTGTCGAACTTCTCGCCTCTCTCAGAAGAAAACACAACAATGGTAATGTTAGCCAGTGTTGCCCAAGTATATGCTTCCTTCTCCACTCTGCCTTTAAGCCTGTACATGTACGCAAAGGCTTCTCTATGAGAGGAGCTGCAAACTAGAGACAATAAACACTAAAGACTTCTGGTTACAGATGGAGGATGGAACATATTGGTTAGTCTCCTCTTCCTCCCCCATAAGGCAAAGAGATCTGGAAAGAAATAAAACAAAAAAAATGTTGGAAGCTGGAAAGTAGATAGATGAATGTGTAACTGCCTTAGCAGTTGAGAAAGCTGAATACTAAAAGAAAGGTGAAGTAAAAATGAGAAACAATCCCACTGTCACCATGGAACTCTCTAAAGCTATCACCAGATACCTCTGGAAATAGGGTGAAGGTCGAGCTAACAACAGGAGGAAAGTCTGTCTACTGATACTGAGATCCCTAGATCACCTCTTCACTCTGAGCCACTAGGTACAGTCCATTCCCTGACCCAGTGTGGACTATGCATAGAAAAACTCCTTCCAAATTAGTACAGTATGGAAAGGGGGTATTTTAGTTTGTTAATGTTGCTGGAATGCAATATTTCCAGAAATGGATCAACCTTTATAAAGGGGATTTGTTAAGCTACAAGTTTATAGTTCTAAACCCAGAAAAATGTCCAGTTAAGGACATTTAAGGTATCCAGATAAAAATTCCTTGACTCTGAAGAAAGGTTAGTGTTTGTCACATGGGAAGGCACATGGCTGGTAAATGCTAATCGTTGCTCCCAGTTCCCTTACTGGTTCTGATTCCAGTGGTTTCCTCTCTAAGCGTCTGTCAGTCCTGACTTAGTTGTTTGGGGCAAAACTCTGGGTTCCCGCTTGTTTATCATGTCATGGGAAGACACATGGCGATGTCTGCTGGACTCTGGTGTAGCTTCAGTCAGCTCTCTCAACTCCTGGCATCTCCTGGGGCTTCTGCATTTACAAATGTCTGCATCTCAGCTGCCTCTAAAATGTTTCCTTGTGTCAGCTCTTTTAAGGACTCTCATAATCTAATCAAGACTCTCCTGGAATGGGCAGTGTTACATCCCCATCTAATCCAAAGACCACAGCCACAATTTTTTGTGCCATATCACCATGGAAGTAGTTTAATCAAAAGGCCACTCCCACAGTTGGATGAGTCCCATCTCCATAGAAGCAACCTAATCAAGAAGTCCCACCCTACAATATTGAATCAGAATTAGAGGAACATAGATTTTCTGGGGTACATACATTTTCAAACCAGCACAAAGTGGGAAACAGTAACTTCCCAATGGAGAAGGCTGACAAACACTACTGCAGCCAAGTGGTCCCGGACAACACCAACAGGGATAGTACTCACATCATGTTGATTGTATGTACATCATGTCGATAGTATGTACCCTTGATATGGCTTGATGGGAGCAGTACCTTTTGTGGTCTTCCTCCCCAAAAGCCATAACTCAAGTATAATCCTGAAAAAAACATCAGACAAATCTCAATTGAAGCGCATTCTACAACAGGCCTGACCAGTAATGCTGAAAACTGTCAAGGTCAATAAAAAAAGAGACAGTCTGAGAACCTGTCTTGGCCAAGAAGAGTCTACAAGACATGATTAACAAATGCAAGGTGGTATTCTGGAGGACATCCTGGAACAGATAATGGATATGAAGTAAAAACAAACAAGGAAAAATAAGTAAGTAGGGACTTTAGTTATAATGATTTATCAACATTAGTTCATCAGTTGTAATAAATGTACTGAACTATAAGATATTATGAATATAAGATATTATGAATGGGGGAAACTAGATGTGGAGTATAAGAGAATTCTCTGTACTACCTTCACAACTTTTCTGTAAATCTAAGTATTATTTTAATATATTAATTGTATTGATAAACTTTTTTAAATGGATGAAAAATCAGTAAAATAAGAAAATTTAATGATTATCCTAGGAAGATCACAATCTGACACAGAGAAAATAGTGAAATTTCAAAGAAATAAATCAAGAAATTTGAAGTTTTGGGTAAAAGAGCCCAAAAAGTGCCCTGAAAAGTGGCTGAAAGTGGTTGACCTTAAGACACATCATCATGACATTTCAGAACACTGAGGCCAAGAGAAGATGCTAAATGCTTTCAGAGATAAAAAGCACCTTTCCCATAAGGGGGGCAAAATAATGTCACATTTGACTTCTCAACAAAAATAATCAAAGACAAAGCAGCAATTCCTTCAAAATTCTGAGGGAAATAATCACAGCAGTGACTCTGTTCTTGACTCAGGGCATCCCATCATTTGGAACGCTGTGTTGGTCCATCCTACCATGGCAATGTTAACCTTGATGACCTGGTCAAGTCTATGTCTGCAAGGTTTCTCCATATAAAAATCAGCCCTGGATGTTTGATCAGTATTTTGTTGGGAGCTCTTCTAATGCTACGTCAGTATTCTGTCCTCATCAAACTTCCACCCCAGAGTCCTGAGATCCACGGATGACTCCTGCCAATATCAACTACCTCTCTGATTGTTGCTAAATGATGGGTACGATGAGCTAACATTTTGCTGATTGGAAGAACTTTCTCTTCTGACCTTTTTTTTATTGATTCTTTTTCTTATTTACTTATTTTCTTACATCATAGTGGAATTGAGTTTTCTCTTTTATTCAGTGAGTATAACCCAGTACTGTCATTTTGTATTTTAATGCTCTAAATTGGCTAGTGGGAGCGCCTTCAAGTTGGCTTCTGGGTCCTTTTTTTTTTTTCTGCTTATGCTTTTATTTTATATTAGTGAAGTTATGGATTTACAGAATAATCATGTACAAAATATGATTCCCATATACCACACTATTATTAACCCCTCACATTGGTGTGGCAAATTTGTTACAATTGATGGCAGCATATTTCAATAATTGCACTATTAACTATAGTCCATGGTTTAACTTAGGAATCAGTGTTTGTGCAGTACAGTTCCATGGATTTTTAAAAAATTTTAATTCTATTACCAGATATACAACCTAACATTTCCCCTCTTAACCACAATTCAGTGCTGTTCATTACATTCACATTGTTGTGCTCCCATAACCACCATCCATTACCAAAACTTTCCCATCATCCCAAATAGAAATTCTGACCTTTTAAGCCTTAACTCCCTAATCCTATCCCCACCCCATACCTGGTAACCGGTGCTCTAGATTCTTACTCTATGAGTTTATTTACTCAAATTATTTCATATCAGTAATATCATACAATATTTATCCTTTTCTGCCTGGCTTATTTCCCTCAACATGATGTCTTGAAGTTTCATCATTATTGACACGTGTCAAAACTTTGTTCTTTTTTATAGCCTAATAATATTCCGGTGTGATTTTTTTTTTAATCCATTCATTGATTAATGATTGCTTCCATCTTTTGGTGATTGTGAATAATGCTACTATGAAAATCAGTATGCAAATACCTGTTTGAGCCTTTGCTTTCAATTCTTTTGAGAATAAACAGAGAAGTGGGATTGGCAGGTAATATCATAAGTCCATATTTACCTTTCTGAGGAACTGCCAAACTGTCCTCTACGGTGGCTGCACCATTTCATATTCCCACCAGAAAGGAAGAGTGCTCCTATTTCTTCACATCTTGCCCAACAACTGTAATTTTCCATTTTTTTTTTGACAGTAGCCATTCTAGTGGGTATGAAATGATATCTCACTGTGGTTTTGATTTGCGTTTCCCTAATGGCTAATGATGTTGAGCATATTTCATGTGCTTTTTGGCTGTTTATATATCTTCTTTGGAGAAATGTCTATTCTAGTCTTTCGCCCATTTTGTAATTGGGTGGGTCTTTTTGTTGCTGAGTTGAAAGATTTCTTTATATATCTGGACATTAATCCCTTATTGGATTTATGTTTTCCAAATATTTTCTCTTATTGTGTAAATTGTTGTCTTACTTTCATGATATAGTACTTTGAGGCAAAAAAAAATTATTTTTGATAAGGTCCCATTTATCTTTTTTTTTCTTTTTGGCTGCTTGTGCTTTGGGTGTAAAGTCTAAGAAACCATTGTCTAACAATGGAAGATTCTTCTCTACATTTTCTTCTAGGAGTTTTGTAATTCTGGCTCTTATATTTAGGTCTTTGATCCATTTTCAGTTTATTTTGGTATATGGTGAGAGGTAGAGGTTCACATTCATTCTTTTGTAAATGGAGTTCCATTTACAAATTTTCCCAGCACCATTTGTTGATGAGACTATTCCTTTCTAATCAAATGGTCTTTGCCCCCTTGTCAAAAGTGAGTTGGCCTTAAGTATAAGGGTTGATTTCTGAGATCTCAATTCTATGCCATTGGTCTATACATGTGTCTTTGTGCCAGAACCATGCTGTTTTGATTACTATGGCTTTGTAATAAGTTTTAAAACAGAGAAGTGTGAGTATTCTAACTTCATTCTTTTTCAAGGTAGCTTTGGCTATTGGGGGCCTCTTACCTTTCCATTTAAATTTGAAGATTGGCTTTTCCGTTTCTGCAGGAAAAGGCTGTAGAAATTTTTTTTTAATTTTTAAAAATTTTTATTAATTAAAAAAAAATTACAAGAAACACAAACATTCCCAACACATACACTCAGCAATTCACAATATCATCATATAGCTGCATATTTCATCATCATGATCATTTCCCAGAACATTAGCATCAATTCAGAAAAAGAAATAAAAGACAACAGAAAAATAAAGCAAACAGAAAAAAAAAATTTTTATATACCATACCCCTTACCCCTCCCTTTCATTGATCACTAGCATTTCAAACTAAATTTATTTTAACATTTGTTCCCCCTATTATTTATTTTTATTCCATACATTCTGTTCATCTGTTGACAAGGTAGATAAAAGGAGCATCAGACACAAGGTTTTCACAATCACACAGTCACATTGTGAAAGCTATATCATTATACAATCATCTTCAAGAAACATGGCTACTGGAACA